>KE505748.1:172703-202065 GCA_000441515.1 Elaeis oleifera
AAAAATATTATTTAAAATGATATTTTATAATTTATATTATTTTATAATAAATTAGAAATATATTAATTTTATAAAAAAATAATATTATTTAGATAAAAAACTACCGATGACCCACCACGTGATGCGTAAAGTGTAAGATATAATTTCTTCGGACGAGGACGAAGGGTTTGGATGGAAAAGCTGTCGGTGTTTGTTTTTTTTTAGGTTAAAGAAGCTGCCAGTGTTTTAAACGTGGGAGGAATCATATCCAAAATTGATAGACGGGAAGCACGAGACGACAAAGCCTTTTAATTATTTGTACGATATAATCTTCTTAAATATTTATGCTTACAGAGACTTTGATTTGGTGTAGTGCTTTGAGAGAGATCCAGAGCAGCCCCTCACACGAGAAATTATTGCACGCACCGTCCATGTGCTCCAATTCGGTAAGTTTCCTATATATATATATATATATTAGCTATTACAGTCAAAGATTGATCGAGTCAAAATTTCTTAGATTCCTGTGCAAATATCACTTCTATCTAGCCAAACTCTCTCCCTCTTTTCACTGTCCTCTAATAATTGACTGGAGTGTAAGAGGGTCGTCATCGGAAACAACTCCGATAAAAAAGTTGACTTGCAGGTTCCTTCCAATCGGTGCCATATCAAACTCCAACCCTCTCAGAATTGTCGAGTTCCAGCACCAGATCTATCGCCCGCAGCAACAAGCATCAAAAAGTATATGAGAAACCATTTTCCATGATCAAGGGAGCCGAGCTGATAGTATGAATCAATGCTCTTATGATTCGATCTCCAAAAAGTCAAGTCCAGCTCAAGACCTTGGATATCACAGAAATGAAATCCTAGCGCACAATCCAACGAGCTATTTTCTGATGTTCTAAACCAGTAGCTTTTTATCATAAAAATTAAAAAAATAATAAAGATACATACACTAGTCATGCAATGTTCAATTAAAAAATAAATATAATCATTAAAAAGAAATACAATATATCCCTCTCAAAAAGTTAAAGAAAAAGATCAAAAAGATAAAAAGATCAAGCTGAAAAAAATAGCGGAGAGAAGCAGTCTCCCATAGCTCTCTTAGCTGCTTGCTCTATTTGCGGGTAAGATGAAAAAGAGGTTGGACGTTGTCGGAGAGAGTTGAACTCTAAAATATAGTCAAAAATGATGGACTTTCATTCCAATTAAATGGTTTGAGATAATTCTATTTCGTTCCGATTTCAAGAGAAATAAAATATTTTGATTCCTCAAAATCTAATTTTTACTCTTCTCTAATGTTGAAATACCATTCTGATTTCAATTTAATTATAAACCAATATGTCTGGATATATAATCATTTTTATTCTCATTCCAACTCATTTTCAGTCGGATTGTGAACCAAGCACGCTCGCCTAAACAATAACTGCCACACCGAACCCATTAGATTAGATCAATGCTTAACCTCACCATTCCATTCCCCACTCCAGTCTCCACGGTGCGGTGGCTGCTGGCATGGTAAACAGGATTCATGCATCTCCTGCGTGGTTCCCACGCATGTACCGCGCCAATTCTGACTGCTGCAGGGACTGGTGCTCCCAGCAAGAGTAGTGTGCTGTAGTACTATTGTCATGGCTTAAAATAATGGCTGTAGTACTGTTATGTTGACCGTTATAATGATTGGAAACTCCCCGTTACGTTATACAATATATACAATGACAGATAAAAAGATGAAGAATGATGTTACAATTGGTCATTCAGTTTGGGGATGATCCATTTAGCAATGATCATTATTTGCATACATACTGTTCTTTGAATAAATAATACTTTTAAGAATTCAAAATTATTATTACTTTTCTCTCTAGATGAGTGTACATCATCTGAAATTATATTTTTTTATTAAATTGAATCGTGATTGGAAAATAACATCATTACTTCTTTCATTATTATCCATTATTTTTGATTTTATAGCCAACTGCCGTAACAATTATCATTTAGTACTAAAACATATGAAAACATGTATATTATAGGGCACATAAACATATGCTGAATTCCCTTGGTACAAGTCGTTTCTTTTTCTGTTAGCTTGATCGAGGTCATTTACCTTGAACTCCTAGAGCAAACTGGCAGAAAATGCCTCAAGTGTCCCTCATAAGATTCTACGTCTTCATCAAAGTGACACTCAGGCAATTTAGTTGGCTATAAAGGCCGGAGCACATTATTCACTCTCATGATCAATTATGAGATCACACCCATTGTTTTGCCTTCACATTGTTTGGCATGCTTTAAGGCTGCAAATGAATTGGATTGACTCGTTACCAACCTGGCTCGATCAGTTTAAATCCAATCTAACCCATTTTAAAGAACCTATAAAGCTAGATTGGATTTTAAAATTAGACTCATCCTACCTTTCTGGTTGGATCTAAATTTACTATATTCAAATCCAATCTAATTCGAATGCAAAATATCATTAGAATCCGCACCTATTTGAGTCTTTAATTTATAATTTAACACTTATACGAACGATATCTTTAATATAAAAATTATTAAATTATTTATATCTTAATTATTTTGAAATAATATTATTATTATATATTTATATGATTAATAATAATTAATTATGTAATATTTAAATATAATTGACCATATGTAATCATATGAATTTGTCCTAATCTGAATGATTTATTAGATCAAAATTTAAATTATAAATCCAACCCAATTCGAACTACCATTGAGTTGGATCTAAATTTAATATTAAGACCTGATCAAAAATCAAGACACAGGTAACCCATTTGCATCCCCACTCAATATTTTTGTAACAAGGGTAGCCAAAGCAGAACCTACTCTAATAACAAATTACGTGCAGCATGCCCACGGACATCAAAATCATAACATTAAAAAAAAGAAAAAAAAATGATGAGACATGAACATGAGGCGGCCCCATATTTGAAGCCAGCTGGTAAGCCTGCAGGCCTATGAACCTACACATTTTCTCGCGACCAATTCAGAGACCATAACAGGCAGCACCATCCGTTTCCGAATGTAACCACATGTATTGCATCCAAGAGTAAAACAGACTCTGCAATTATTTTCCATAGATATTAAGCTTCGAAGTGCTTTAAGTGCCTGAAGACAACCACATACAAAGATTTTCAAACTTCAAATCGACTGCCACCCAACTCAAAAACTAGATGCTGTAGTTTGTCTGTTTCTTGGTATATAATACTGCAATTTCTTTTCAAGGATTTGGCTTATCACCATCTTCACCGGCCTCATTTTCTCCACATTCAGATTGATCAAAAGCTTCTGGGCTCTCGGGCGTCAAGTAACGGCCACTCAGGGGATCAACGGGACGGGTGTCACGGTGCCCACCTTTGCGGCTCATAGCAAGCATTGGTGGTGGTGGTAGAACACCTGCTCTGAAAAGTATACGTTGGACAGGCTCCGAAGGCTGTGCACCAACTGACAGCCAATACCTACGGCAGCAGAAAAAACAAAATAATAATTTGTTGACTTGCAAGCCTGATCAAGGAATGCATTTATTCGTTATTTGAAAGTAAGAAACAATTTCCATGACAAAAACCATGTCTGTATTTTCTGTATACCTCTCCATAATTCATGGTTAACCACTGAGGAAAATGCATAGAACTGATTCAATGGTCACTCAAACATCATGTGCCATTTTCAAAATAGTCCATAACATCACCAAAAGTAATAATATACTCTGAAACCAAGACTACTTATCTTTTCATCGCAAGGAAGTGCATATCTGGTTCTGGTGCCAGCAAATTACGTTTCAGGTATGAGGTTTCTGACTGGTAAATAGATACACCAGATGCAAGTGGTCAAAAGCATGTTACCCTTTTAAGCAGAAATATGTACAAAAGGAAATCTGACCATCTGGTCAACTTAAAATGATAGAGCTTAGTGTTTTTCTTAATGGTATGTTTGGGCGACAGGAAAAATTTATGGAAAACTGGATTTTCTTGCCAAATTTTTTTATTCAACATTGTGCAGAAAACTTGTTTCCCTTGGAAAAAAAAGTTTCTATTTGTTTGTTTCAATAAAAAATTTGGCAAATTTTACTAATTACTATATCTCTGGAAAAGTTTCCTTTCTAGGAAAAGTTCTAGCTCTTTTCCTTTCCCATATATTTTTTTGCTACCAAACATATCCTTTTAAAAAAGCTAGATATAAACCCATAAAGGGACATTGTGAGATCTCATCATTTCAAATCTGCCAAGAGTCACTAAGCCATTGCAAATCATATGAAAGTTAAAATGATGTACCAATTAGTTTTTTTTCCCCTTTAGAACAAGAAAATGGATTTCATTCTCCACCGTGGATGATGAAATTGGTGAAGACACATTCACTGAAATAGATGTATGAGTATCAGACAATTCCAAGCATGACAACGAAAAAATGATAAACAAAATCGTTCCATCTATTTGGAATCTCAAAACGAAATTCCTTTTTTTTTTTACTGCAATATTATTTTTTAAAAAAAAAGCAAATTAGAGGCCTTAGAACAAGTCTCTGCTTTGAAAAGAATTCATAGATGTTGTTTGACACTCCTGCCCCGCACATTCATAGGCATATAAACTTATCAGTTATCAAGGCTGTACGATGGAATCTTGATTATAGGATATTGCAAATAATGTCATCATTGTGTCTAGCATGTATCAGTAGCCAGGATGGAAGTGAGGCATCATGATCTATTTATCCTCCCAACTGTACCTCAATTGTATATGAAAGCTTGAAATATGAAAACTTACTAAAGAAAAAAAACTTATTACTCCTGTACAAAATTACAAATGAAATTATAGCAAATAACATTGTAATAAAGTGACTAAGCAATGGTATGAAAATGCCTATGACATGAACCAACATGAGTTACATGACAACAACCATAGCGAGACAAATCTCCTAAATATAAGAAACTGCAATGAGAAGAGTAGTTTCCGTCTTAGTTCCGTTCAATTGCTAAGAATTCAGAAGTGCCCTAAATGGCTATAGCTTAAGTTGGTCCAGTAGAGGCAGGCATGCATTGATGAACAATGATTGCTAGGGGGCCAACAATTTATGGTGCAATAATCGTACATGATTGCTTGGAAGCGAGAATAGAAAGAAATGAGCTAGAACAAGGCACTAACAAACAATGTTTTACCATCCAGATATAAGCTATGCCAGGCAATCGCTTCAAATAGTTAATCTGGAAGTTATTAAACCATTTCTTTGTTAAATTTACATGCATGTTTAAAAATGCTATAAGAAGAATAAGCCCATATTAGGAGCATGGAGCAAAAATCTACCATTATGATGGCAAGGATTTTGTTACAATTGTCTCATGTCTTTTTCTCTTACCCAACTCTCATACTCCTTAGCATTTTATACAACACACCCAAATGTCTCATTGCTTACATCAAATTTGACAAAGAATTTTCAGCCCTAGCAATTCCCACACAACCATAAGTCTGCAGGTTTCATAACTCCTATGATAGCATCATATACCAGGGTTTTAATTCTCAAACAATGAAATACAGTAGCAATGTAAATGTGATAAAAAGAAAAGGGATTTGTCAAAGGGTAGAACTTGTAACTCCCTATCGTCACTAACAAAGTGGAAGGAGAAGGTCTTGAGAATAGGACTAAAGGCTTAAAAGTCTGGAGAGGCCATTATGCATAAGGAAAACTCAAGTCACCTCTACATCTCAGGGAGCAAGTCCTATATCCTGTAAACTTCACAATTCATAGATTCAACGTGGCTTTCTATAATGGAAAAACATTCAACATGCTAGAAGGGCAACCAGTTCTCATAATATCAACTGATTTGTCTCTTCCATCTTACCTTATGTCACTCAAAGCACATTGCTTTTGATTTTATGCCAAATTAACTATACTGCATTTGTAATTATTCTCTATCTTGCATTGCCATCAATCTTTATGATGTTCTCTAGGGCTATATATTGAGGTAACTTGCATTGCCATCTATCTTTATGATGTTCTCTAGGGCTATACATTGAGGCAATGGATCTACAAAGTATCCCTTGAACCTTTATTTATGGGTTTTAGCATCAATCAAATGTTCTTCAGTACAGGTATTTCATTTCATAAAGAAAAAAAAACTATTGATGTAGCCTTGCTTTTCCTTCTCCAACAGAGCCCTCAGCTCAATTGTTTTAATATGGACATAATTTTTGTGACTTGGTTTTTGGATAGACAATATTATTGAGAATTGACGAATCCTAATTCCAACATCTTTTTGAAAGAAGGTTTTTTCCTTAACATTTTCTGGCAGACAGTGATTTCCTATTCCAATTTGATGGAAGAGGTACATGAGCTCCTAGTGTTTAGCAGCCAGAGAGCAACAAATTGCAGCAACACTCATTTTCTGTGAGCTTTACAGTAATAAATGAAACGAAGTTTACACTATTTGTCACTAGAAAACATAAATTTCCACCATCATAAGCATAGACATGTCTGTATAACACACTCTGCAGACAGGTTTTAAAAACTACACACATTATACCTTTACAGAGCAAAAAAAATGAGCCAATGGAATGATAAGTAATGAAAATATACCAGAAGCAGATCCTAAATCCAAAAAGATCTTATTTCATATACAATTATATTTCCTATAGACAATAACAATTTGAGGCTTCACATTCATGGGCTAAGAACTTATATTGATAGTATGAAAAGAAAATGGAACATTATTAAATATCAACAGTAACACGTGTTAGCTGTCAAGAAGGCTAGTGAACTAAAAAAATGAAGAGAAATAGAGGAAAAAACACTTACTTCACCCTGTCAAAATTCAGCCCATTCGCTTCCCACCATCCTGTCCTGAAACAGTCACCAATATATTTGTTCATTCAGTGATTTCACTTAAAAATCACAGGAGGGTCCGAAAATAACAGCAACACCTATATGAGATGCCATGATCGTTACAACCCAGGCACCGCCAATACCCCAACTAATGAAAATTTACCAATATCACTAATAAATGGGATTTTCTTTGTGTTGGGGACCGAGGACCGAGGGCGGGGGAGGGGTGGGTGAGGGTGGGGAGGTGTGGAATGTGATTCCATGTGAGAAATCCAATAAGTGAGGGATGGATAGATAACAAGCTTGGAATCTAGAAAGGAGTAGAAATAAATCGAAAGTAAAGATACCTGGTAGTGGATTATAGTAGCCGAGGATTTCGAGATGCTTCCCATCTCTTGGAGACCTGCTGTCGGCGGCCATCACCCTATAGAATGGCTTGTTCCGACAACCAAATCTTGACAAACGAATCCGCACAACCATCTTTCCTCCTCCTTCAATCCCACTTCTCCCTTTCTCACCTGTTATTAATCCAGAAAAAAAAAAAAACACTCTTTGCATTATTTTTACCCATCTATCAGAGATGAAGAAAAAGAACCCTAAATCGGATATCGGTTTAATTTAAGAGAACATCTGAAGAAAAATCTATACACTACATTCGCCGATGCCCTTGACCATAGTGAGCATGGCGAAGACGAGACGGTCGTCAATGGCAACGATGGAGGCATCGGAGAGGATTCCGTTGTGGGTTCTGAACTTTCCTATACAGCTTCAAAAAAAAAAAAAAATACAGTGGCCCCCTCCACCATGCCTCCACCGAAAATGCCACCCGCCGGTGATCCCCGTCGGGTAGCCCCCCACATCGTTATCAGAGCCCCATAAATTGAAAATTTTGTAGCCAAAGAAGAATCCTTTCGATCAAAAATCCCAACCTACAAAATATCGCGCTTCTATCAAGATTAAGCTCTCAAAAACTCAAGGGACCAACCACACCGCCACAACTCGCACAAAATCCCGTATCCTTGAGAGGAAAAACCCAATCGGAACCTAAGAAACCCCTCTAATCTCTCTCAAGTTCACTCCTTTCCCACAGATCTCAAAAAAAGATAATGAAATGAAACGAAAAAGAAGCAAAAAGGGGAAAAAAAATGATCATCTATGTGGGAATGGTCTTACCTTTTAATTTTTCCGTCTTTCCTTTGTTTTCGTTGATTTTTCCTTTGTTTTCCCCCGGTTTTCCTCTGGTTTTTCCGTCCTCAGCAGTTTCAGTCGGGTGGGAGGCTTGGAGCGGCCGGAGGGGGAAGCTTGGACGACGGCTCGGGTTTTTGTGTTGGGTATTTCGTTTCTTTCTCTCCGTTATCGAGAGCCTCGATCGGGTGGGACTCGAATTTCAATTTTAAATTTTAAATTAATTTCAGATTTTATAAAATATTATTTAATAAAAATTTTATTAAATTTAAAATAGATCAGATGTCCAAGAAAAAAAATCTTTGTGAGTGCTATCACTCAGCCCGTTACAGCATTACATGCGAGGTTGGCCATTACATTTTTAGATTTATGTATCATATTTTAATATAATTTTTTAAATAATTTAAAATTATATACAAAGATATAAATATTTTATTTATTATATATGAATAAAAATATCAAAAAATTAAAAAATAAAATAAATTGTATTAAGGGATGACCATAATTCATCAAAAAAAAAAATTTAAGAATTTTTCGGATTGAATTCAAGATTCTATATTAAAATATATAAAATATTAAATTTATTATATATAATTCTAAAATATATATATTTAATTTTAAAATTGATAATTAAAAATAATTTAAATTTATGAGTTATATTTATTAATTAATTTTAAGATGATATAATAAATAATCTGTCTATAGGCTTGGATCTAGTCAAGACATATTGGGTCAGATCAGTTTAGTATTATTTTAGATTAAAATATGAAATTTGTTTATTTTTTTCGAATCCAATTTGAATATATTATTGGTTTAACTAGTCATCGATTTAGGATTGGACTAACATTAAAAAAATTAAAGTATAATATTTTGTACATCATATTCATATGAAAAAAAAAGATTATACAAGTATTTATTTTTTATCCTTATTAAATATTTTTATGGTGTTGATGCATTTATGTTGTTCGTATATTTGTTTCTACAATAAAAAATTTATATATTTGTGCTCAGGATTTTTATTCTGGCTTCGATTAAAAAAGAACGTCCTTGCATTTTATCTGTAATATGGATTCAAAATGATGAAATAAAGATAAAATATTATCTTAAAGGTAATTTAATTACAAATATTATCACTTATTTTTTTAATAATTTTGATTTATATTTATTAGGAACCTTCTCAATTTAGTAATACTCTATAATTTTTTTGATATTTATCTTTCCAATTTAAAATAAGAGATTATCAAAGATAAAGATCAATATGGATATAGATTCATTAGTTAATGAAAACACTATATGTTATATTATACAAAAAATCTATATGTTGATAAAATATTTAATTTTTTTATTTCAATTAAACTCTGCTGTGAAGAGCAGCTTACATATTAGTAAGGATTTAATCTGATGTGTAGCTTCTTTCTCGAGAAGAAAAATAACGACACTTCTTTCCTCCTCTCTCACTTCTTCCTCCTTACAGGCGTGAGAGCACCTCATAAACCCCTACAATGGGGTTAGACCTGGTTCGTTTGATATTAGCATGGCTCAGCACATACCCAAAGTGAAGAGGGTCAGCCATGAATTTAAATGAGGGCTTAATTTTCAATTGGGTTGGGTATTGGTCCTATGCCTAAGGCAATCCAAATAGATTTCATTTTATCTCGAAAAATGCTTCATCACACCACTCCATTCTACCCTCTAGTCCCCATGTGGTGATTGGTAGCATGCTAGACCTGCATGTCATCCACACGACTCCTACGTACCATACTAATCCTTGATTGCTTGGACTCTCAACGGAGCAAATGAAGTAGTGCCAGGAAGAAGCAATCTTTAATTTTTTTAAAAGAAAAGAGAGAAACTTTTGGATTAAATCTTAGAAATGTGGATTGAACCAATGCAAGAACATAATCGACTTGATATAGTACCATTAAGCGCTGGGTTGGACATGAGTCTAAATCTTGTGTGCAAAATTAATTTATTTTTGAAAATCTTGAAACTCTTTTCCTATGGACCATCTACTTGGAAGGAAAAAAAAAAAGGGACATATTGCATGCATAAGGCACTATATTCTATATAAAAATATTTTGATAAAATTAATAAAAAAAATCTTGTAACATGAAAAGAAATAAAATGCTTTGCGCTTTCTTAATTTTTGACTGCATGTGCAAAATTACTATTTTAAATTACCGATAATAACTTATGCATATTGTCCTTGTAAAAGCCATTCAATTTCTTACTTTTCAAAAAAAAAAGGGAAAATCCAATTTGACAAAGTGGCACAGTGTATTATTTCATTATGCAATAAAGAATCTTATTCACTGAATAAAAAGATCAAGAAAGAATGTATTTTATTCAAAACACTTTATTTTTTAAAAGAATTTGGAAATCTTCTTATCAAATTAATCATCGTTCTATTAGGCTCAAAGAATGTTGTTTTTTAAAGATTATGTTTGATAGAGTGGATACCCTTTTGGAAGGTTGTTTCTTTAGATGGGATAACTTATTCTATAAAATAAGTTATTTTGGTGTTCGGTTGAAGAATAAGTGGAGGAATAAGTAAATGCATATCCATTGCATTACAACAACAGGATTATCCTATATTTTTTGTTGTGTTTAAAAAGTGGGCAGAGGCAAAATTATAATCGGAAGGGATTAAGTCCCTCTCATACCATGGATAAATTATTTCATTATTTTGACGGAATAAGATTATCTAAATAAAAATAAATGAATTATCTGAATAAGATTATTCCATGATCTTTTGATGTTTGGGGATAATCCCCACATTAATCCCAACCAGTGCCAGCCCAACTTGGGTGATAACGTCCCCTCCTAGTTGTAGGTGTTCCAGCTTAGGTTGAAAGGGATCGAAAGGTTACCATGCTGCATGCCCAATTTACTTGCTTCATCCTTGCTATTTTGGTGTGTTTTTTTTTCTCCCTCCGCATTTGTCAAGCGAAAGAGGAAAAAAAAGGAAAAATGATGGCAATGTTGAAATTGACAGCACCTCTAATAATTTCAGCATTGATAATTCTTGGAGTCATCCCAAAGATAGCAATGTCTTCAACTCTCTTTTCTTTTAGCGCCAATCTCCCTCTTCCTTGTTTTCTATTTTTACTCATCTCTCATCGTGCCTTTCCCCTTCCCTGACAAAAGTTCTTCAAAAGCAAAGAAACATGACCACTAAACCCTTCGTTTCTCCCCAATCCCCATGAAAACTCCCATAATTCTTTCACAAATTCACCTTGAGATTTTTTATACTTTTCCGAAAGACCTTCCTTTTCTTCTTCCTCTCCATCCTTTCTCAGTTCCTTCCCAATTTCTCCCAGAATAAAAATTCGGCATTTGGGCCTCCGAGAATTGGAGACGAGGCCATGGCCACGGCACAAAATGAGACCGCATTGCCCGAGCCCTTGCCTTCGTCGCGGTCGTCGTCCTCCGGGTCGAGATTCTCCAACCTCCGGGGAGTCCGATGGCGTATCGATCTTGGGGTTTTGCCGAATTCTCCTGATTCGATAGATGATCTCCGACGGGTTGCCGCAGATTCCAGGAGGAAGTGAGAGCTTAGAATTTAAATCGATGAAAAATTTTCCTTATTGGTTTCTTTTCCCGATTTTTATTTTATTTTTTTCATGTCCAAATGAATTAAAAGATTCCTCCTTTCTCGTTCGCATGTAAAAAGATCCTTTTTATGTAAATTTCTATTGATTATAACATTATATTCTAGAGTGTATTTGCTTTGCAATATAAAGATGTTTTCTTTATTTGATTATGGCTCGTTCATGTGCTAAATTAGCTTATCTCAATGATCATTTTTCTCTTTTTGTTCCACGGATCTCAACTATGACCTCAATTACTAAATGCCATGGAAAACATGCAATTCCGTATATATTAATCATTTTTCTTCACAAATTTCATTAGAAGATTTTACTTTGTATTGATGGAAACTTCACAATTTTTATCTAATCTATTAATTCATGTTTGTGCTTTGAATAGATATGTTAGATTGAAGCGTCGTCTTCTAGTCAATTCTCATCCCTCTAAGGATGAGAATAGATCATCTGGTGTCATCATGGACGATCCACTCTCACAGAGTCCAGGTAAATATATGTGTTCTATTTCCTTCTGTGGAATGTTCATACCTTTCCAGTTTATCTCAACGCACATTCTTCTTTAAGGACTTAGCAGAGCCAAAATTGCTCTAGTGTTTCTTCATTTTGCCATTGCCCATGTGACATGCATGCGTTTATATTTCATGTTCATGAATCTTATACTGTCAAGACTTCTACTTCATGGTAAAAGATAAAGAACATCTGGAGCCACACATTTTACCATCCAGGCTACAAATAATAACAGTAATATTAGCTTAACAAAATCCTTGCAATCTATGTCAACAGTTCAAAAAAAAAAATCAAATTTAAACTGGACATCCTTATGTTACATTCAACATTAACATCTCTTTGCCTTTTAGATTTAAATGTGCAAAGCTTGATTGTAACATTCTTTCTTTTATGGTTTGATTAGATCCAGACGCAAAAAGTTTTTCCACCAACCACTTCTATCGATTGTATGCTTCATAATAACCCAATCTGTTAGACTTGCACCGTTAAAAGTTCATTACTGTTAGATTAGTGCGGTTTTTTGCTTCCTCTGAATTCTTATGGTAATCTTCTTGCACACTTTCTTTGCAGACAGCAAATGGGGCCGCTTTTTTCGGAATGCTGAACTAGAGAAAATGCTGGATCAGGATCTGTCACGGTTGTATCCTGAACATGGGAGCTACTTCCAGACAGCAGCATGCCAGTTGATGTTGAGACAAATATTGCTCCTGTGGTGTCTTAAGCACCCAGAGTATGGATATAGAAAAGGCAAGTTCTCCTCTTTGTTTAGATAATTTGTATGCATTTAACATATAATATATAATATATTCTTAACGCTAAAAAGTATTATTCAATTAGTCACTCCTTTTGGAATTCTGAAACTTAACAACCGATGTACTGTGATTTGCATTTTTTTTTCTTTTTAAAGATATGAAAGTTCCTATTTCCAAAGATATAGTATCAAACTTAAACAACTGATGTACTGTGATTTGCATTTTTTTTCTTTTTAAAGATATGAAAGTTCCTATTTCCAAAGATATAGTATCCCCATACCCAATTCTTTACTACCCCGAGCTAATGTTTCATAATATTTATATATTGCTGTGTGGATACTCCTATAAATATTTATTTAATTATTTCTAAATGATATATTGATCTTACATGGATAAAATTCCAGAATCTTCCTTCAAAGTTATGAAAGAATCAAATAAGTTTTTATGTTGTTTTGCTTCCTCTCACATAGTTGCTACAATATATTTTAAAAATATAAAATGCATTCAAGAAACAACAGGAATGTAGTTATAAGGAAAAACATTTTTCGGTTCGGTTCATATGGATTTGTACCTTGATTGATTATTTGTGTCAAATAAGAAACCTTTTAGTGGTTAACAGTGTTATCGCAGATTAATGTGTGATAAGTTTCTTGGTTATTGCCATATTTTAAGAAGCATAGATACACCTTTATCAGTTGGCATACGATGCTTTACATGCCACTTTTCTAAAGACAAAAAATGGTGGACAAGCTATTCATAAATATTAAATCCAACTGAAGTTTGCTTGTTCATGACAAAGGGCGTCACTTGTATTTCACAGGAATGCATGAACTATTGGCTCCTCTGCTTTATGTACTTCATGTTGATTTGCAGCACCTTTCCCAAGTGCAAGAACTCTATGCAGACCATTTTAATGATGAATTTGATGAGACATCATTTTTCGAATGTGACATGGTTTCTGATTATGGATTTAAAAAACCACAAATATGAACACAGGGAGTGACAGTGAGAGCTGTTTTATGGAGGTGCTGCCAAAGTAAGTTGCCTAGATAAGCTTGATCCTGATACAAGGGAGCTATTGTTGATGAATGATGCTTATGGAGCAGAGGGTGAGTTGGTGTTATCTTATCTGAGAAATTTATGGAACATGATGCCTACTGCATGTTCGATGCTGTAATGAGTGGTGCCCATGGTGTTGTTGCCATGGCAGACTTTTCTCTACCCTCCTGCTATGGGATCTGGTACAGAATTACCTCCTGTAGTTGAAGCATCATCTACATTTTACCAGTTGCTTCGTATTGTGGATTCATCTCTTCATAATCATCTTGTTGAGCTTGGGGTAGAACCTCAGTACTTTGCACTCCGATGGCTTCGTGTTTTATTTGGACGTGAATTCTCACTAAAAGATCTTCTGGCAGTTTGGGATGAGATATTCTCTTCTCCCAATCATGTATGTCCTTCAGATATAGCAAATGATGCAGATTTTAACTTAAGTCTACTATGCTCTCCTCGTGGAGCCTTTATTTCAGCAATGGCTGTCTCCATGCTTCTTCATCTAAGATCTACACTACTAGCTACTGAGCATGCAACCACATGTCTCCAGAGGTTGTTAAATTTTCCTAAGGATATAAGTGTGAAGAAGCTGATAGAGAAGGCCAAGTCTTTGCATACTCTTGCTTTTGAAACAAATCTCTCATCATCTTCACCCCGGGGAGGAACAGTCAGGAATAAGCGAGCAGTGAGAAGAGCACATAGTCTTTCACTTGATTCAGCTTCTCCTAGGACTTCACCGAGCTCATTACCAGAAAGTTACTGGGAAGAGAAATGGAGAGTGTTGCATAGGGCAGAAGAATCTCACAAAACAAATGGTGTTTCAACTTTAAGTAAGATTAGAAATGGTTCATTAAAAGAAAATTGGGTTTATTTCGGGTGGAACAGGATGCCTCTATGGTGAAGAATGAGAGTGAGAAAAAGGATGCTCAGTCTTCCATTCAGCATAAGATATTTGATAATGCATTCCAAGAAGGAGACACCAAGGTGAATCTTGGTGAGATTGGATACAATGAAAATCCTGATATCTCAGGCACCAAAGAATCTTTCTACATGAATGCAGAAGTTGGGAAAGATAGCACTGGAGAGCAGACTGATCAAAATTTCATAGGAAGGAGTTCAGATGTGGATGAAGAGGCATGTTCGAGCATTAAGCAGTCATCAGTCTTATTCATGGCCACTGGTTCTCTTAAAACGGCCAGTGAGCATGAGTACGGCTCAGAGAAAAGCATTGTCACGTCAAATTCTTTGTTCTGATAATGACTGCGAAACTGGCTGTGTGGAGGAGTTATGCAGTTCCAATTGCAACAAGAAATTACTTCAAGACTCTGAAGCTACTTCTGTTACTGGTGCCAACCTTGGACAAAGAACAAGTAGGACAGAGAAACATGCAGCAGTTTTAAAAGAGCAGAGACCTCTATCTGGCAAGTTTCAATGGTTTTGGAAGTTTGGTAGAGTCTCTGGTGAAGGGAACTTGGATGATGGAAAATGCATAAAGCAACAAAAATTCTCTGGTGCTGGAGGTACCTGCAAGGACATATCAGAGCCTTTGACTTGTCATGGGTGCTCTAACTCCTGCAGGGTCAGCAGAAATTAGAAGTGGAAGACAAGGAGGTGCTGGGCACTCTGAGGTCTCTCGGACAATCCATGCATGAAATATCCAGGTTAGACATGTTTGGTTGATTTATTGCTGATGCATTTCACCACAAACCTCCACTCTCAGCTCCGGTACATGGTGTCAAAATTTACATGCAGAGCATTTGTCAAATTTTCTTTTCTCCGATGTGACATACGACTTTTTAAGATTTGCTTGATGATTTCACATATCTTTTATAATGATGCCTTTTAGAATTGCTAGATGTTAATACCAACCTTAACTTTTATGTCTACATTGTAATAGTGAGGCCAAGGCACAACATGGATCATATCACTAGGTACCATGGCTTCAGTTAACATTGAGATACTAAAAACAGTAGTAGCATGTTGTTTGATTTCTTGTTCAAAAAGTGATAGTGTTGATTAGGTGTTTGGCCTGTCACTGGCTGGTCTAGACCTTGCTCTCATATTGTCGTATCCTTTTCTGCAAGATCATCATGTTGAGTCAGGCCCTGAGTTCGAGGCTGGGTCAGACGTATCGCATTCTTGCTTGAGAAGAAGTTTAAGCAGAACATTTTTGGTGCTTTAAGATTTATGCTTGATGGCTTCTTCGAGTGATCGCCAACGATCGGATGGGATGCAGCGGTCAGCGGTGCTGGAGGGAACGACAGGCAATCCGGAAAACTGTCAAGGGGTGCTTGCAAGGGGGACAGCCGGATTCGGCATGGAGGATGGGGAATGGGTGCCCGGCTTGGGTCTCACTGGAACTATCACCGGAGGAGGTAAAGGAGCTTGTTCGACGGTTCCCAAAGGTGGCGAAGCTCTCGGAGGAGGGGTGCAGGCAGAAATAGAGGAGCTGGCGGCCTCCATGGTGGTGGCCAAGAGTCTCGACCAGCGTGTTACGACGGAGGCTGTGATTAGGGAACTCCAGCGGCGGGCATGAAGGGTGAGGTGGCGGGCTACAATCTGGAGCTCGGCCACCTCTTGCTTCATTTTGCGGTGGCTAGGGAAAAGGAGGTGATCTTCGAACAACCCTAGGTGATCACCAGCCCAATTTTGGCGGTGGAACCATGGAGGCTAAGGTTTCTTCCTTCGGAGGAAGCAATCCAGTCAGCTCTAGTATGGGTGTGGCTGCCATGGCTCCCAATGAAGCTCTGGGGGAGGCGGCAATCCAAAGCATCGTCCGCTGGGCCGGTGAGCTAGTGATTGTGGATGCGTGCATGGTGGAACGAAGGCAGCTCGGTTTCACTTGAGCCTGCGTCCGGCTTGACTTTGGCCGGCAGTTGAGGCAGGGGGTTTTAATTGATGGACCAGAGGGCCCTTCGATGGCAGATGTTCATGTACGAGAACCTCGATAGCATTTGTTTCCGATGCGGCCAATTCTATGCGCCGACTGGGTTTCCATCGAGCGGAGAAGAGGGGAGCTCCGCGGTTGGGCTTCGATCGGACAACATGGTCGGTGCTGGCGGAGATGAGGCATTGGGGCCATGGGTGGTCACCGTCTAGCGGTGGCTACCTGGGCCAAAGGTGGGCGGGATGGGGAAGGTGGGGCCGAGTCAAATCGGGCCTCAGGAGTGGAATCTAGATTGTTCCATTTTGGGAACGAGTCAACTCGAGGCGGCCCGGACCAAGTTAACTTGACAGTGAACTCCAACAGTTGGATCAAGCTAGCCAAGATCGCACGGTGGTGATCACCCCTCTGTCCAACGATTGGATCGAAGGCAAGGGAGTGCATGGAAATTTGTGTGGGCCTGGATGCGAGCCTGGGCACTGAAGGCTAGTCTTTCGGCCTGCCAATAGGTTTAGCCTATTGGCGGCTGGCCACGCAGGAGAGGAGGACCCAATCGCTGAGGGCCCATTGGGGCCACGATTTGGCCCAACGAATCCGGTTGGGTGGGCCCTAGCTAGCCTAAGAGAGCTCGGCCTAGTGAATTTGATGTGGGTCGGACGCCTGAGAAGCCAAAGGGCCAAGGAAAAGGCCCAATGACTGTAGAAAGGGCCCTTCAAGTGTGCATAGGGCCAAGGACAAGGGCCCAGCCTATCCAGAGGCCCAAATGGAGGTGGTTGCCTCCCTAGGAGACCCTGGGGTCTTCTTCTTCTCAGCCAGAGGCCCAAGGGATAGAGAATCAATTTCGCTTTAGACTGGCACATCTGCAACAAACCAGGCGGGCCAGCAGTGGCAGAGCACTTTGAGCAAGGGGTAGAGATCGAGATGGTTGGCAGCCAGGCTCCCACATCAGATGGTCAGGGCTTGGACCACGACGAGGCTGTCGTCCGATTGCAGCAGGCCCTCCAGGGGAAGGAGGAGAGGCAAAATGATATGGACTCTTCAACAGTTGAGCCGAAGGCTGACGCTGAGATGGAGGGAGGTACTGATGTGGAGCCCCTTTCTTGCTGACCTCCTCTATGAGGTTACTGGTTTGGAACACTTAGGAGGCGGGGAAGCCCTCATTCCGGATGACATTCGGAAGGATCATACAACAGTACAGCACAAAAATCTATGTCCTACTTGAGATCCAATTATCAGGGACGAGCCTTGCCCGAGCTAGAAGACGGATTCCGCCAACATGGAGTACCTATGCAATGGAGTTTTCAGGTCTGTCTGAGGGGATCATGGTGATATGGCATCGTGGCTCGATCCGGATGGATATCTTCCACAGATACAAGTAGCAGGTTATTTTAGTCATCTCGGATAGGGCCGGTAAAATATGATCCGATCCGTTAATCCGATCTATGTTCGACCCGCTATAAACAGATTTGGATTTAGGCTAAATGGATTTGGATTATAAATAGATCGTTCCATTTAACCCATTTAATATTTCAGTCGGATTTAGATTTTAGATATCTGATCTGTTTAACCTATTTAATATTTAGATTGGATTGAGTTAGATAATCCATTTAACCCAATTAACCTATTTAACCTATTTAAAATCTGCTTAACATGTTTCCGACCCATTCAACCCAATCTATTTAATCTGTTTAATACGTTTAAGATCTGTTTAACCTATTTAAAACCTACTTAATCTATTTTTAATCCATTTAATCTGATCTATTTAATCTGTTTAACCTGTTTAATCTATTTAATTTAGTTTGACCTATTTAATAAATAAATTAAACAGATTGGATCGGATTATCTGTTTAATAAACAGGTTGGATTCGGTTTGGATTTTTGATTCGTTTAATAAATATGTCGGATTTAGATTGACGATTTTCTGATCCGACCTGTATTGACTCGACCCGTATATGACTCGATCCGATTCAATTGCCACCCCTAATCTCGGAGCATATCGATAGCCCTTAGCTTCTATCTGGTGTCTATACGAGCACTGAGTATAGGAAGTGGAAGGTTCTTTGGTCCGAGATATCCAGGTTGGCGATGGAGGGCCTATCTTCTTTCATTGCTGGGGACTTCAACTATATTATGGGGCTTCATGAGAAGATGGATGGCGAACAGTATGTGGATACTATTAACTCTAAAGAGTTTAGAGTGTTCATCGGTGACTTGGGCTTGATTGACCTTGGCTACATCGGGCCGTGGTTCACTTGGTGTAACAAACATCTTGGGGGAGCCAGGGTTTGGGAGAGGATTGATCGGGCGCTTGCTACCACCGCCTGGCTCCAGCGGTTCTCTGGCCACCAGGTACAGCACCTTTCAAAGATCACTTCGGACCACTGTTTACTTCTCATTACCACTGATGGCCCACGACTGCCTAAATTCTTATTCATGTTCGAAAAGTTCTGGACATTCTATCCAAGATCGTGGGATCTGATCAGAAAGGTTTGGAGGATGCCGATTCGTGCTGATGTGAGGTACCGAATGATTAGGAGGCTCAAACTGACGAGGCACGGACTCATCTGGTGGAACCGTCTTAAGATTGGAGATATCTTCAGGTGGCTTGAGAGGATAAAACAGATATTACAGCACTCCAGAGGAGAGAGGATCAAGAGGGGGGTCTTGTGAAGTCTGATCTGAGGGAGCTTCACCACAAGCTCTTAGAGCACCACTCTCTCTTGAGACAGTAGGAGACTTTTTGGAGGCAGAAGTTCAGTGTGCAGTGGATCAGGAAGGGTGACTGCAATACCTGGTTCTTCCATCAGGCTACGATGATCCTAAGATCGATCAATCGTATCGGAGAGCTGAGGGAGAGCGGCGGTAGGACGGTGGAGGATAGTGAGGAGGTCAGAGATCAGATTCTTCAATTGTTAGATCTCGTTGGACTGTCCCCTTGGACGGGGATGACCACCTCCAGGGATCCCACCCTACTTGCAGTATCTCTGATGAAGAGAATATGGCTTTGACTCATTCTGTTTCTGTTGCTGAGGTGCGTGAAGCCCTTTGGTCCCTCGGGGAGGGTAAAGCCCTGGGGTCGAATGGCTTTCCTCTCCTATTCTTCTATAGGTATTGGCCGATTGTCGGTGGTGAGGTGACTGAGGCAACGTATATGGTGTTTGTTGCCAGAGGCGTCCCGGACCAGTGGAAGAGGACCCCGATCATCCTCATCCCGAAGAGACCTAATGTGTCGACTCCGGGGTATTTCAGACCGATCAGTCTTTGCACTACTTTCTATAAAGTGTATGCGATGGTTTTGGTCGGACATCTGCAGTCGATTATTCCTCGACTGATCAGCCAGGAACAGGGTGCTTTCCTCAGTGGTCGTTGCATCACCGACAACGTCCTACTCGCCCAGGCGTTTATGTATAACTTGCAGGGCACCCCCATTTATTGGAGCTTCACGGCGCTTAAGCTGAATATGGAGCGGACGTACGATCGGATGAGCTGGCAGTTTCTGTGCCGCACACTTCTTAAGTTTGGATTCCATGATAGATGGATTGACTGGGTCATAGACTGTGTGGAGGCTTTGAGTTATGCCATCTTGATCAATGATTCTCCGATAGAGTTCTTCCACTCGACGGATGATCTTCGTCAAGAGTGCCCTTTCTTCTCCTACTTGTTTATTTTATATGCTGATGTTTTTCTCATGCTCTTCGAGCAGTAGTTCAGGGAGTAAAGCTAGAGTTCTACTGGTTTGCCCCAAGGATGCAGTCGGTCTCGCATTTTCAGTTTGCAGATGATTGCTTGCTCATTGATCGAGCTTTTGTACGAAATACGAGGTGCTTCGCATCCATTATTGAGTTCTACTGTTAGGTTTCAAGCCAACTCGTGAATTTATAGAAATCCAGTATCATCTTCAATCCCAAGATGAAGATCCAGGTGAAGCAGATGATTCGGGATAGATTAGGGATCTTTGAGCATACTAGGACTCTGTCCTACCTTGGGGTCCCTAATATTGGGTAGAGACTTCGGAAGGCTGATTGTAGGCCCACGGAGCAGTGAGTCCGGGAGCGACTAGATGGCTGGCAAGCTAATACCCTCTCTATAATGGGGAGGATCACTCTCGTGAAATTTGTCCTAAGTTCCATTTTGATATATCTCCTTACGAACACTGTGATTTCGTGCTCTTGCCTCAAAGATCTGGAGCAGCAGCTACAAAACTTTCTCTGAGGCTCCAGACATGGTGGTTGCGGGCTTCACCTGCTGTCTTGGGAGGTTGCCTGCCAACTGGTGTATGATGGAAGGTTGAGAATTCGGTCTTTGCTAGGCAAAGGGAGGCTATGATCGCCAGACATGCCATTAGATTCCTCACTCAGTCCGACTGCTTGTGTAGTAGAATGATGAGGGCTCGGTATGGAGTTTGGAGGCAGGGGTCCTAGATTCATATCAAGTGTAACTACTCCTTTATCTGGAGGGAGATCTGTAACTGTATCCCTGCAGTGATGACCTAGGTCAGATGGTTGATTGGTAACAGAACTTCTATTGATGTGAGCCAAGATACATGAATTTCTAGCCTCCCCTATCTCGTTGGCTGATCTACATCAGCACGGAGGTGGATGATGGCTTGCAAGTTCGTGAGTTGATTACTGCCGACGATAGGGGTTGGAAGGTCCAGGACGTCAGTCATCTCTTTGGTGGCCAGCTTGCTGATAGGATCCTTGCTATACCCATTCCCCTACATCAAAGCAATGATTTGAGGGTGTGGGGCCGGTCATACTACTCCAATACCCCTATCAGAGATCTTGTTATGATGTGCAGGCCTGTTCCTGAGTAGAGGATTGATGTTGCTTGGATCTGGCAGGTGACGGCCCATCCCAAGGTCAGACTCTTCCTCTGGAAGGTTGTCTGAGATCAGCTTCCGACTTGGATACTTCTCAGAGGCATGGAGCTACTGGTTGCCTGTCCAGTCTGCAGATTGGAGGATGAGATGATTGAGCATGCTCTGCTTTGCTGTTCGCGAGCATACTTGATCTGTGAGATGGCAGGAGACCAACCCTGGGGAGCTATGACTGACTCCTGGCTTCCCTCATTTTTGGACACAATTTGTCGATGTACAGTAGAGGGCCAGGCCATCGGTGGTAGGATAGCGTATATTGCTTATCAGATCTAGTTATCTAAGAATACCTTAATCTTCAATGTCGAGGTTGTGCCTGCACATCGAGTGCTGGAGAGAGCCTGCAATCTTGTTGAAAGTATTACCAGTTTGACACCGTTGGATAGTCCCTTGTCAGCCCGACTCTCTGGAGCTCTTCTGTTGCGCATGCAACGATCCAGAGGGTTCTTTTCATCACTTAGGAGCCTCCTTTCTTGAAGTTTGTCAAGGTCAACTTTGATGGTAGTGTCAAGGATGGCAGAGATGGTGCAGGTTACATCATCCGAGATCCGAACAGTAGACTCCTGGCTGTTGGGAGCTCACACCTATTTGATCCGTCGGTCTCAAGAGTGGAGCTCCAGGCAACATGGGCGGGCATCTCCTGCACACGACAGGAGCTGCATGTGGAGAGCATTTTCTTGGAGAATGATTTTGCCACAGTCATTAGCTGGATCCGGAACGAGATGAAGTGAGTGAGAGCTCACCTGCTGCTCCATGATCTCTGGGAGTCCATTGGCCACTTTTCTGCGACGGTTGTTCGACATGTTTATCGGAGATGAACAGCCGCGGATTGGGCAGCATCATTTGTTGCCGATCACATCGGAGATTGGTCATGACATCACGGAGACGTGTGCCACGGGCATTTCTCGATATTTTATATTCTGACTTTCTGAGCTGTACTCACACCAGAGTGATGTGATCATCCATTTGTATCAAAAAAAAAAGATCATCATGTTGTTTTATCTTGTATGCAGTAATTTACTTGAGAAAGAAAATGGAGAAAATCATGTATGCACTAATTGCTGATTAAAATTCCCATCCAAGTATGCTAACTGTTGTAAATATCTCTTGCCATAGGTCATTGAGTCGGCCTTCCAGCGAGAACAGGGCCAGGTCGGCTTTGTGGATAACTCATCAAGCATCATTCTTGGAGCTCAAGGACAAGTCACAATAAGCACTGCTCTCAAGGAGCTTCGGAAAATAGGCGACTTACTATTGGAGATGTGAGGTCTGTTGTATATGTATGAAAACAACTTCAACTGCCATTGTTCCATGCTTGATAATAATTGAAGTTTGTGGATTCCTTTCCTCGATCCTTACATTATGGCAAAGGCATGCAGCTGTTTCCATGTCTATTTGTTCTGTCAACAAAAATTTACCATGCAACGCAGCTCCCAGGAAGTCGATCTCCTTGGTCAGTCTTGTGAAAATGCAGGCATGAAACAGGATTGAAGCAGGTAGAAATGGTTGCATGCACAATTTGGATACATGGTCAGTTGAAAGGATCAGTTATATAGGCCATAGAAGTGAGGTGGGATCCCTCAAGGTTCGAAAGTGGATGAAAGTACTTCATGGGATTGTGGTTGGACAGACAAAGAAGAGGTAACGGTCGAGGAATGGTAGGAGGAGAAGGCAAGATCCTTGATGTCTGTTGTGCTCGCAGTGGGGTGAATTTGCGCTCCAAGTTCTCTGCATGCCGTTGGCCTTGTGTGCGAGTGAAACTAATAAATTCATCCAAGTCCATCCTAGCATTTGTTGCTTTTACATATAAGAAGAAAAAGAAAAGAAAAAGAATTACTGTTATTACATGTGCTGTTTTTGGTTGGATTGGTGGATCTGATAAAATTAATAATATCTCATAGGTTAATGCTAGTAAAAAAAAATATTAATAAAAAAGAAAAAAGTAACAAAAAAAGTACAAGATACAATGGCAAAAGTAATTCCCCAGAGGTTTGTATATGGTTAATGAAGGATTACCGGGTTTTACCAAGAGAGAGGCTTGTCGAGTGAAAGATGATAACCAATCGAGCAGCCGAGCTGTTAATTCAGGAAAAAGAAGTTGCATCTAAACAGGTGTTGCCAAAATAGCACATTTAGACAAAAAACCTACGTGTGAGTACCTAAATACTCCCTTTTCTTTTTTGAACACAATAACATCCCACAATCTGAATTACATTATCGATTTCCTTGTTGACAATTTATTTTTTAAATTAAAAAATTAATACTTTCTTTATAAGTGCCAGAGTAGCTTCCTTAACAAAATGATTCGACTACACTGAAACTCTCCCCATTTTACATCCAAAGAGAAAAAAATGCTGGACCACATGACCATTTATAGGATCATTTTTATACGCCTATCAATAGTTATCAGGCATGTATTGACTAAAAAATTATGTGGAAACATTTTTTTCCAGAAAAAGTGCAAGCACCTGAGGGAGTGATTATGTCAAATGAAGTACAAAACATACCAATTCCCAAGGAATAAAATAAGGCGCCTTTATTTTTCAAAATACATCTTTATAAATATGAACAAATTTTTTTTTTCCAATGAAAAGCCCTTTTTGAATATTCCAGTCTTCCCGGTTGGATGATGCTACCGGTATGCTTCCGTAGAATTTGTGTCAAACACCAAATTGTTTTTTTTTCAAAAAACCAAACACACGTCCAACAGAAAGCTGCTTCCACTCAATAAGAAAGCTTTACAACAGAGAACTAATGATTTGGTCCTTTTTAACTGTATCTGCATCTGACTCACTTATGATATACCCTATCCCGATTGTCGAGTCCACGTGTAGTAGTTACTTTTAAATCTAAGTTCTTTTTCTCAATTTTTTTTTTAAAGAGCAAAGCTTTTTCCCCCCTTATCAAGTAGAAAACAGAAGCAAACTTATCTGCACAATGACAACATTAGGACCATTTCACCCAAAACTTAAAGCAATACAATTACAGGCATCACTCCTCAAACATGCTGAACACGTTAAACACAAAATGACTGCAGGACTCGATCATCAATAGCACATGGTGAAAAAGGAGGAACAACGATCTTGCTGATCAACACAGAAGCAACATCACTCAAGTCAAAAACCAAGCAAAGGGTATGCCATTGCTAACAAATACGAGTATATACAGACATATTGATCAAAAAGACATTACTTCCTGTAAAACAAGAACTTCTCATTGTTCTGCTTATGTCTCAGTTGCGAAAAGCTAAACCCAATTCATTGCTTGCTTTGGGATCACGATATGGAACCTAATCATTGTTATGATATCCTGGAAGAAGAGAAGCAACAAAACCAACAACAAACAGCTGGATCTCTTTCACAATTCCCCACCAATTGAAACCATTCCCAGCCTCTGGTTCTCTCTGGTTCTCATTTGCTGCTGGTGGGTCCTGGTTTTCCATAGGCTGATCCACATTCTGGTTTTGGTTCTGATTCTCAGCTGCAGGATTTTCCCCTGCAAATGTTTTAATCAGTACTTGATTTTTCATTTTTGTGAAATTAGTTTCGTCAATGCACGTTTCAGGTCCGTTAACAGTCATAATACAGCACCATTCTGTGTTAAACTAACAAACCTGCAGGTGTGCATCTAAATCTGTATTGGCATTACATGGCAATTGTGGATAGAGAAATTACCAGGCTGAGGATTATTCCCATCATCCCGAGCAACTGGAGGGCCATTATCTGGCTGGACAGGGGGCCGGGGTTGGGGAGGAGCTCCTGCACGTCTAATCCATCTTATAACAGGGTTAAGGCTCCAGTCTGATACCTGTAGAATGAAGAACAATTAAATAGTGAATAAACAAGGCCAGCACAAGTCAAAAGGAGGCGTCTGGCAAAAATTCTTATATGGTGAAAAATGAGTACAAAATCAAAGAGCAAAAAAAAAAAAAATCTAAACCATCAGTGATTAACTAGCACTATGATAAATACATTTTCGAAATTTGTTAATATCAATATTATCAATGGAAATGCAGAGTTAACTCAATCGAGCAGCATATATGGGTAGTGCTCACAGATACACAAGTGAAGCAAAGAACATGAGAAGAAAGAGCCTCTGTCTTGATCCATCCGGGTTTAGCAGAAAACTACTGCAGCTAACTTAATGATGAGAACCAAGTCAAGATGAAATGCAAAGTGAAATCTCCTCACAACTACTTGTCTCTGAGGTCCCTGTTGCTGCCTAACTTGCCCCTGCTGCTCAGCAGCCGCTCCAGAATTTTCCCTCCTGAAAAAAAGAACTTCACTAGCACATGATATTCTTTGCATCACATTATTTATGTACTTCTTACCATGAAGAAAGGGTAGAAAAGAAAAGTAAACTATACAAAGGATAAGATAACAGCACCCTTATTTATTTATTTTAATTCGAGAAAAGAACATCCATAAACTGTCGAAGAAAAGGAGAGACATTTAATGCTAAACAAAAGGCATTGCTATATATTAAACGATGAATGCCCTGCAAACCACAAAGAGCATGAAGGCCAAATCAATATGATAGCTAGAACCTGTAAAATAAAATTGACACATATGCACATCAACATCAATAATGATTTGTCCAGAACTTGTCTGAGTATGATAACCCCATCCTTGGAAATCTGACATGCAAAAGCAATCAAGGTCCCTCCCTCTCTCTCAACCCACCCACACAAGCCCACCCACCCAAACCGACCCACTTTATCCTTTCTTTCCTTTCCCTTTTCTTCTTTGTTTCTTCTTACCTTGTTAGCTGGCATAAATGGAACAATCACCTTGCTATAACTTGTCATACCCTGGCCCCAGAATTGCAATAACTTTTTTTTTCCCCACAGTAGAAAGAGGCTGAAAACTCGTTACAGCATACAGACGTTACATCATATCTCAGGAAAACCAAACATTCAGACATATGACCTGGAAAAGAACCAATAATTGCCATAACTAGTTAAAACATGTCCTGTGTACAAGCATATACTCCCATTCAAACGGGAATAGGTATATTTCTCACATATCTGGCCCCAATAAACTGCTTTCTTTCAGCTGACTGATTAAGATGATCATCAATCAGACCTAGATCCTTTAGCAAGCCTAGTAAAACCCTAAAGTGCTTTCTAACCCCTAGTTGACCTTAACATTAATTTCCCTCCTATTTTCAACAAAAAATTGATCGTTTAGTTTTCTGAATGAGATTTTCTTCACAATAGAACCTCGACTGCAAGTTTAGAAATAGTAAAAACGTCCCTTTTCCAGTGCAAAAGGGAATTAGACCCAGATTCTAACTTGTTCCATTCATGAACAAGTTCAGAAGGCTATAAATTTGCAATACCACTTACGGTCTCTCTTGGTTTCACTAGTCTAATTTACAATCTAAAGCAAATTATCTCATTTGAACAAAATATTGTGTTAGCAGGCAATAACCCTGGGACACAGTAAGGAGATCTTCTGTGAACTTCAGGGGAATCAAGGCATGCCAGCGTAGCTTGTCTTGCCCAAACAAGCCATGATTGTAAAAGCCAAGATGTCATGAAGTTTCAAGGCAAACAATCATTAACTATGGAATCTACTATATAATATAGATCTGAGGAGATTTGTAGCATGTAGTAAGTCGACTTAATGAATACATATCTTAGGTGATTTTCCCTAATGTGCACTAAGTATTTATTTTATCTAACTCAGTTTTACTTTTACGTGCAAAAGAAATGAATAAATGCATGAAGAAAGAAATGGGCACAATTTCAAACTGCTTCTGTTTAGATGAAAACTAATTAGACAAAAAAAAAATGCAGGGTTCAACATTACAAGGAAAAGCTTACGTGGGAATATTATACTTAAGTGGAATAAGAGTGTTGGGAGGAAACCCAATCATCGGTCCCATGAATGGATGAACCGGAACAGCATAGATCCCTGGACCATGATCGGTATTTCTGTATCCTGGAGAGGAACCATTCCTGGTATGAGGGCAGGATCCGTCATGGTAAACATCTGGAAAGCAGCATCTGGAGAGCTTTGGTAACTGGATGTATTTGGTATCTGAACCAACATGCCAACAATCATTAGATGCAATAAGAGCCAGAAGACGAGGAAAGTAAACACTTTATTAGAAAGCTAAAGGAATGAAGAATGTCCGTATTTGTTGGCTGGGAGAGGGAATGATTTGTTCACTGTTGGAAAATACCTCTAATTAGGTCGAATTTTACACCAACGTTTTCAGTGAAAGGAGAGGGGAAAAAAAAAAAAACACTGCAAAGCCTTCTCAAGAACATATCAAATCGACAGAGCTCTTCCCATAAGCTCCAATGCTACCAAGCCAATTTAATTTCTAGTCTTCCCATTATAACTCAACAAACCCATCATTGTGACTTCATATTCTAGATCATCCACAATGCCACTTGCCTCAGATTGCTCACCACCGGTCAGAATTGTCATAACTTGTTCCGTCATAAAACCTTAATTTCTGATCTGTGGCACATGCCACAGCCAATTCAAGTCATATATAAGAAAAGGACATGCAAAGAGGGAGAAAAGAACCCTAAAAAAGGGGAGAGAATTATAAAGATGGTCACACCGCGGGCATTCCACCATGGTAATTGGATTTGGAACATTCTAGTAGCTACAATTATGAACCTGTTCACAATACAATTAAGTCTAGGGCTAAATCTGTAGAAATTTATTCCAAAAACCTGATGTTGAATCATTAGAAGCATTCGCAGCAACCAACATCCCTAGACAGACGCAATAAATTATGAAGGGGGAGGGTTGATTTTATGCCTTCAATGGAAGGATACGAACCCAACCCTAAATCGATCTAACTGCGTATCGAGATCGGGGGGAGAGAGAGAATCGGAAGATCTAACGATTCGGCGCACCTGAGATCTCGCAGGACCGTCATCGGTCGGCGCGGGATGCGACGGAGGGGGTCGGAGAGACGGGCTTCGGCTTCTTCGTTCGCCATGAGAACGAAGACCTTTCTTTGTCGAACCTTTCTCTCGCCGGGTAGCGGAGCGGTGCGGTCTGCTATTCCCCAGGGAGGAGCAACAATAATAGGGTTTCCATCTTCCTTCCAGCGGTTCCAACCAACGCAGGCAGCTCTCTAAGCACTGCGTCTGCGGGATGACGTGGCTGCGTGCTATTGGAAAGATCATGACACGGCAGAGTATGATTGGAAGGATGGCGCAAACATGGTGGTTTCTATTTTGAAATCCAGCGGCGTTGGCTACACTGTGCTTTGTGCATGGGTAAACAACACTAAAATTTCATTTAGGCTGCATGACTCAAATTGCAAGATTACCATTATGTTATCTTTATTTAAGCACATGTTTATCAAGGTTTTGAAATCCAGTATCAGAATCGAATCCGATGAATTCGGAACAAAGAGAACCATAGGATGTGCATAAATACATCCGGATATTTATTAAATACATTTGCAAATACAATCTTAATTTTTTTGCACTCAGAAATTCACTTTGTATGCCTATATGCAATAGTCAATCAATTTCTAAAAGTAAATAACAAATGGCATTTGGTATAATCGGCAAAAAAAATCACACAAATTTATATTAGCAAATAGTAAATTTACACGAACATTCCAAAACTCCGTATACTACTATAATAAAGAGGTTTATTTTTTTTATTTTTTATTCATAATTGAAATGAAATCCTAATCAAATACTCTATCAAAGAAG
>KE505749.1:77790-89870 GCA_000441515.1 Elaeis oleifera
GAAGTCTCACACAAAATTTTTTAAAATTTTGATTATCAAATTATCAATCATTATCGGTGATGATGATATGTGGTAACCAAACCTACATATGATTGATTTCTGGATGAAGTCTTCCATCTTACTTTCAGTGATTTATGTCAAAGGTTCGGCTTCTATCCATTTGATGAAATAATCTATGGTGACCACTATAAATTTTTCTAACCAGATGCCGGAGAGAACGGACTGAGTATAACAATTCTCCATTATACGAAGGGTCATCGTGTAATGATTGATGTCAACTAGCTAGCTGGTTGATGTTATATATTGGTATATTTTTAATATGATTAATACCTTCAGACAAGTCAGCTGCATCTTTCTTCATGGTGGACGAATAATATCTTTATTGCAAGACTTTATAAGTCAATGATTTGCCCCCAAGTGATTTTCGTAAATTTTTTCGTGAACTTCTCGGAGTGCATAGTCGGCATCTGTAGGTCTCAAGCACTTCAATAGTAGAAGGAAGAATGACCTTTTGTAAAGTTATCCATTCATCAAAACATATTGTGAGACCATCCACCTTAGTCGTTTGATCTCTGAAGAATTTTCAGGTAAAATCCCATCAATCAAATATTAGATGATCGGGTCCATCCAACTTACTTCATCATTTATTTGTAGCACTTCATCGATTTTATTAATTCTTGGTTATTCAAGATATTCAATGAACGTTTGGCTAAGCAAATTGGATGAAGTAGTTACGAATCGAGAAAGTATATCAACTCGAGCATTTTTTATTCTCGAGATGTGAGAAATCTCAAAATATTTTGAGGTTGATATAAGATCTTTTACTTTCTGAAAGTATTTCATCACAATCAAATCTCATACTTTAAACTCATCCTTGACCTATTCGATGATCAATTGTGAATCAGTGAAGACCTTCAAATTGTCTATCTCGAGCTTTTTGATAATTTTCAAGCTAACTAAAAGAGCTTTATACCCGGCTTGGTTATTTGAGGTTTTGAATTAAATCGAAAGACATACTCAGTCATAATCCCTTCGAAATTGATGAGGATGAAGTCAGCTCTACTACCTTGAGCGTTGGATGCTCCAACAACATATAACACCCATATCGATACTAAATCGACCTCAAAAATTTCAATTTATTTCGATTTACCGTCAAATTTATCTTCAGAATTATCATTGGACACAGTGCATTCAGCGATAAAGTCGGCTAAAATTTGTGCCTTCATTGATCGTTATGGGTGATATTGAATATTAAACTCACTAAGTTTAATTATCCATTTCGCCATCCGATCAGAAGTATCAGGTCGGTATAAATTACTTTTAAGAGTTGATCCTGTCAAGATGATTATCGAATGTGCCTGAAAGCATGGTCGAAGTCATTGTGCCAATATGATCAGAGTGTAGATTATCTTTTTCACCCTTGAGTATTGTGTTTTGGTATTATGGAGTACTTTGCTAGTATAATAAATTGATCATTGAATCCAGTTTTCATCCTCCTGGATAAATACCGAACTGACTGTTTCTAATGAGGTCACCAAATAAAGATACCATATTTCTTCCATCTTCGATTTTATGAGTAATGGTGAAGATGTTAGATATTTTTAAATTTTAAGAATTATTGACATTCATTTGATATGAAAAGTCTTTCGTTTGTCATAAGATTTTGAAAAAGATAGATATCTTTCTGCCGACTTTGCGATGAATCAGCTGAGTGCAGTGATCCTTCCGTTGAGTTGTTGTATCTCTTTCTTGAAGCTTAGATGCTTCATGTTGATAATGATCTTTATTTTCTCGGGATTAGTTTCGATCTCTCATTGCGACATAAGGAATCTAAAAAATTTTTCAGCAGTCACTTCGAATGCACATTTAGTTAGATTCAATTTCATCTGATATCATCGAAGTGTGTCGAAGACTTCTTCTAAGTTTTGAATATGATTAAAATTTAAAATTTTACCAATATTTTATCAACGTAGACCTCCATATTACGTCCAATTTATATTTTGAATAGTTTGTTGACTAACTGTTGGTAAGTCGCTTTGGCAATCTTTAAACCAAATGGCATCACTTTATAGCAATAGATATCTTTGTTGATTATGAAGGTAGTATGCTTCTTGTGTTCAGGTGCCATCCGAATTTGGTTGTAGCCCATGAAGGCATCCATAAACTTAAAATTGATGTCCCAAAGTTGCATCGACTAGTTGACCGATCTTTGATAAAAAAAATCTATCCTTTGGACAAGTTTCATTTAGATTGGTGTAGTCGATGCATATTCATCATTTTTTATTAACTTTTTCCACCATTACTACGTTAGCGAGTCAGTCTGAATAACTAGTTTCTCTTATGAAGTCAGCTGTAAGGAGCTTATCAACTTCTTTATCGATGACCTTCTCTCTTTCAGAAGCAAAAGATTTTTTTTTCTACCTCATCGGTCTAACTTTGGAATTAATGTTTAATCAATGAGTTATTATTTTCGAAGGAATTTCTGGCATATCGATTGTCGATCAACAAAAATATCGATATTTGCTCTTAGTAGGTTCACTAGTTGTTTTCACTCCAGATCAAATAATTATGACCTAATTTGGACTATCTTTACAAAATCATCTTCTCTTAATGGGATCGAAATCAGTTGTTCAGCTGGTTCACCCTTTCTTTATTTTTCTTTGATCCAATTTATCGACCGACAGAGGGTCTTTAGATTTACTATTTTTTATAAAAATCATAAAGCAATATCGGACCAATTGTTGATCTCCACATATTTCTCCAACTCTATTTTTTATCGAGAATCAGATCAGTAAATAATAAGTCGATACTACTACTCTCAAGATATTGAGTCCTGGTCGTCTAAGTACAGTATTGTAAGTCGAAAGAATCCGAATGACTGTAAACATTAAGAGAACGGTACTCTATCATAGATTTATTTCCGTAGTTAGTGGGAAAGTAATTTCTCCTTTCACGGTGATTGCATCTCTAGTGAAATCAACTAATGGCATTGAGACTCTTCTAAATCGGTCAGTCGATAGTCGTATTTGAAAGAAAGTTAAGTAAAACAAAACATCATTTGAACTTTCATTATCTATCGAGATTTTTTTTACATCATAATTTGCTATCGTCATCGAGATGATAATAGCATCATCATAGGGAGTTTGTATTCTTCGAATATCATCTTTCGAACAAGAGATTACATTATTATCAAGTCATCACTTCTTTATAGACTCTTCTTCGAAAGTTGCCCCCTAGTCTTTCGATCATTCAGAAATCATGTTGATAACCTCCATCGTTGGTTGATTATTGATTGCTTCCTTAGATTGTGGCTGAGGTTGTCGATCGATAGGAGGTTGAGTCGCGCAGTCCCGTCAGAATTTTTTAAGATAGCCTCGTCGAATCAAGGCTTCTATTTCATCCTTGAGTTAAATACATTGTTTGATATCATGACCATGATCACGATGAAACTAACCATACTTCTTCTTATCGTGGTTCCTTGGTGGTGCTTTTATTGATGGGGGGTGATGAAGGTACTCCTCTCCCTCAATCTTCATTAAGATTTGCATACAGAAAGTAGAAAGAAGAGTATAGGAGTCATACTTACCACTGTATCGGCTTTGGACTTTGTCGGTGGGATGAAGCTCCTTTATTGATCGTTAGCCAATTTGGTTCGATCGGAGCTCCACGTTTCTTCTATTTCTTTTTTTGATCTTTTTTTTTCTGTTTGACGTCGGTCAGAGATGCCTTCATCTACGCGAATATACTTATATGCGCACTCTAAAAGTTCAGTATAAGTCTGAAGGAGAGTTTTATCTAGGAAGTAAGTAAATCTGGATTCCTTCAGATCTCTTTTCATGATCGAGATGGCCATATCTTCGTTGAGGTCTCTGACTTCAAGTGTCATGGTGTTAAAGTGGACCATAAAGTCTCTTAGCATCTTTGATTCATCTTGTTTGATGGAGAAGAGACTGTCTGATGTTTACGGTATTTTTCGACTGATGCTAAAGTGAGCCACGAATGAATGTTTAAGCTGCTCAAAAGAATTTATGCTCCTCGATTGGAGTCCAGAATATCAAGCTCGAGCATACTTTCGAATGGTAGCTGAAAAGTCAATACATAGGAGGGCATCGGTTGTCTTTTGGATCATTATGAGAGCTTTGTAGCTCTCCAGATGGTCAATCGAGTCAGTGGAGCCATCATATGGCTCCACTTGCGGTATCTTGAATTGAGACAGGATCGGCTCATTCAAATACGCTGAAAGAAGGTTGAAAAATTAAAATCAAAGTCATTGGAGGACATTCGGCCATCCACTTAGAGTCGGGCAGGTTAGCAGTCGATCTCCTTAAATTTATGCTCATAGTCATTGAGTCGCCATTGCTGAAAATATAGAGATAGAGTCCTCTGAAGAACTTTGAGGATCGAGAAGTGAAAGGTGAACGCGGTCTCTTCTCCTTCTTGATGCTATGTCCACAGAAAGGAGAAGGAGATCGCCGCTAATGGCAGGCGACGTGGTAAGAATATCAGAAAGATAGTGGCTCGATATGATGAGAATGTCGAGACGATCGTTATTTGGAGATGGAGGGAGAGATTGATGTGGAGCACGATGACTGTGCCTGGATGGCACTGAATGCACCATCGGTTCCTCCACTAGCGGTTGCTACTACTGTTGTATTTGTTGCTGTTGGAGACTGTGCACTGCCTCCGTCAATATTTTTATTTACTGCATTAAAGTAGCGATTTGGATGTTCATAGTGACTATAGGATATGAAGAACTAGGTTCTGCCATTGGAGATAAAGGAGAGAGATCTTTCTGATGGAAAGATTGCCTTGCAAAGTCTGTGGAGTTATTTTGAACTTTTACTTTTGCCAGAATTTTATTTTGTTAATCTGGTCCCTTTCCTGACACGTCAATTTGTTGCGGCCAATCTCCTGCTGCACTCATCGCCGGTGAAAAGCACCTATAAAATAAAATCTACATTGACCGGAGTTATATCCGATAGGGATCCTTCGATACTTAAGTCAGTGGAGAGTGATCAAATAGAAAGTAAAAATGAGAAGTGAGAGAGTATCAGCCCAGAAGTGTCCTCCTCCATGCTGTTTGTTTACCTCCTTTTATAATAATCTGTTAGTAACCGTTTGTAATAGTTAGACACGTAGATTCTGCTTATTTCGACATTATATGATCGTGGAATGGACAGTTAAGGCCCTCTAATGATCGTGGTACATGACCGTTATGCGCTTTCTATGTTGACGATTTCTGATATGCCGACTTTATGTCGGTAATTATAGAAATTCGAATGAACATCAGTCGATGACTCTGGTGTACTAACTAGTCATCGGTTGTGAAGTCGGTCGAGTCACTATAGTTGAATTATGTTTGTCAGAAAAGTTGGTTGAAATTATCGACTGTCAGTCGGCTTACTGATCGATAGTTGGAGATCCATGTCTATTAGGCCGATCAAAAATCGGACAACATGTTGTAATTGGACCGAAACTCATCTTGCAATATAGCTTTGATAACCCATCGCCCACAATCGATAGATGGTTGGTTGGCCGATTATGAATCAGGGAAGTAGATTGAATTACTCCAACAGAATCATTTTTAGATATTTGAAGCCTTAATTTCCTCTGAGCTAAATAATTTGCCCAAAATTTTTTTAAAAACTAGTGCATGGGAATAATTTTTTATAAGGTTTGACTGTCAAATGAGATGCTTTTAATGATGCTTACAGGAGTTAGGACCGAAATCGGATCATATATCAGTATATCTATATGCATATTATTTTATCTAACGAATATAAATATAAATATAAAAATTATTCGAATGTAAAATTTCATATCCATATTATTTAAATAGATATGGATACAATTCGGATACTCAAAATAAGGATATAATTATAGATATAGGTTGAATAATTAAACTTTATAGCTACATAATAAAAAAATATTAGTAAATAGGTGATAAATCAATTTAATAACATATTTATATGGTCATATATTTTTAAAAAATTAATAAGTACTATATCAAATTATATAGGATTACAAGTAGATCCAGATATATTCAAATACGGATCGGATAGTTTTTTTATCGATATTCATATTCATTTTTTTTTATCAATATGGATTTGGATATGGATCGAATAGTTTCTATCAATATTTATATTTATTTTTTAATAAATATAAATATTAATATTAATTAATTTTAAATTTATTTATATTTAAATTAATTTAAATACGAAGATAAATTTAGATGGATATCATCCATGATACTTTCACTTCTCGTGTGAGCGGTGTCCCACTTTTAAAACCGGAAATATGAGGAGCTTTTGGTAAATCTCCCATGGAGCCGCTTCTCCCAAAAGAATCTATATATTTATATTGAAAACAAAGACATGACACGGAGGGACTTGGAACAAACTTGTAGGAGGCCACCGACCCGGTTGCTAGCTATTAAAGTTTGGGATGGAAGCTGCAGCAAATTTATGCGGGAGCGAATGGATTCTTTTGAAAATGCTGATTGATGTAATGAGGCATTGATTCTTCTGGAGAAATCCACCCTGCAACAGGACGCTCAGTTTTATTGTTTGTAATAACTCTAATTTGTTGTCCTTCAGATGGTCAGTATTGCCTATTACTCCCAGCCTTGGACGGTACTGCTGCTTTTTTTTTTTTTTTATTAGGTAGAAACGGTACTGCTGCGTTTGAATGTTCAGGAGCATTACTGGGATTGGGACAGGTGAGTACGGAGGAAAGAGGAGGAGGAGAAGAAATCATTGCGCCAAGGCCCACCTTCTTTCGTAAGATAAACTTTTCCGGCCTAGTTTATCTGTCTACATTACTTCTTCGCCCGCTCGGTTTCTGTGCCCCGGCCGACGCTTCCTTTTACCCGATGAACCAGATAAATTTATTCTTAAATTGCATCAAAAAACTTATTCTTAGGTCATCCAGTCTTCCCAGTACTGCAACCGAATGAAGCCTGAGGCTAAGGAGGGCTTGAATACTTGAATCCAAAGTTGAAATTAGTGGATACAATGCACAGAAAAATCTGCTATTTTGTGGGAGTAGACCCCCGGACCTTGCAAGCCTCGCATTATTTTAGAGGAAATAATTGCAGAGCTTGCATTATAGGAGTCAGAATACGATGAGCATGTGTTAATATGCCCCATTAATGTATTTGTGGCGATATTTAAGATGAGTAACTTGTTTCTGACAATCTCAATCAATCTAATTGAAGAGCACATGCCAGGCTAAACTTTCCTTTTCACCCTGGTTTTTACCTGAGAGAAAAGACAGGCGTCTTTTAATAGATGAAAGAACCTTGTCCCTTCGTGGGGTCATGACTCAAGAGGACAATAAATTCTTTCTTTATGGAAGCTATGAAATCTTTTGCATGGCATTTCATACCTAACTAGTTTTGGGCGCGCACGATTGCATACGCACATATTTTAGATCATATAATAAATTATTTTTAAAAATATATATTTATAAATAATAAAATAATATTTATTTAAATTTTTTATATATATCCATATTTTTAACTATATGTATGGGTGAATTTTTATTTCTAAAAAAATATAATATCAAATTTTAAAAGATCATTTAAGTTACAAAATAAGTTTTAATAATATTATTTTTAATTAATACTTTAAAAATTATTAGATAAAAAAATCTACACGTGACATATTGTAAATTGATTTTGATCCAAATAACATTCATAATTATAATGTGCTGCTTACATGAATAATCTAAATGACTAATCGATCTTCACTCAATTTCTGCTTTCATATATATATATATACATATATATATATATATTAGTAGTCCGTGATTTGGATTCAACATTCTAATATTCGAGCTCATCTACTTTATTTTGACAATGAAATGCCAACGAGGAAAAAAATACACATATATACTTAAGAAGACATAGAACAAGAAAAATCTCAAAAAAAGACAAAAATTTGAGATGGGCGATCCTCTTAAATAGTCAGATGTTGGACCAATTCACTTAGTGCTCTATTTTAAGCCAGTGGGCACGTCCTAATCCTAGACTGAAGCATATCATATGCATGTTAGTTGCGAAATTTCCAACATATCATCATAACTCGAGTCATTAGTGGTTGGTGGAACCCTTAAAGAGGGACACTAAGAACATAAACACCTGTGGGGCATCAAGATTCACGCAAACACGTGTTGCAATACTTGTAAGTCAAATGGCCGCAAAGCATGAAACTGCCGCACGACCAAACGCTATGTACATCCGAAAGTCCTTTTCACAAGGTGTTGCATCGCCTAAAAGATAGATGAGGTACCAAGCATCAACGTGATGCAGTTGTATTTGAACCATATATTATTCAAATTTACAAGAGATGAGGTCGGCTCGATCTCAAGTGCAAGCACATGCATTCTGTGCAAACACTTGATGCCAGCGCTTGCAGGGAAATGAGCAGAATTATGCCGTTTGGATGCCACGAAGTAAACTTTAAGGCGACTCAACCATCAAAAGTAACCTCCAGTGACAATGAGATCTCTAGGAATATATTTGTCTTGACCGCAAACATGTGGAATAAAACCCAGACAATACTAATCATTGTTTGGCAAATGGTAAATCAGCTCCGCAACTAAATGCAACTCTAACTTATCCTCACGGTAGGGTGGATTCCCTCTCCTGATTAAGCTGACCAAACTGAAAAAAAAATTTCTCAATGGAAACCAAAGGGAAGAAAACTAGAGCAACCTTTGACCAAGAAAGAAGGAAGGGAAAAAAGAGAGCCATCATGTTGTTTACATTCCAAAACATGGGGGCTACTCTAGGTACAGCCCAAGGCCTAGTCCATGAATATTTGGAGCAAAGAATATACAATCTATCGAGGAGGTTATCCGCCATCCAACCTGACATCTCCTTCTTAGAGTACAACCGAGCACTCACCGACAGAAAAGCCTTGGATACCAAAAAAAGTTCCAAGAAATTAAGACAAAGCAACTTTACATCGTCGGCTTCTATCCGACCTCTTGATCGGATATTTACCAACCCCAAGGTCGGGATCCTATCGATGACAAGAACAAAGCCCAATAACCTGCACCACGAGCATTGATTCAAGGTAGAGCCTCGGCTCAACACTGACATCAGGATACCTGTCTATTCATCTACATGGGCGATCCTTGGAACCTCCAATGACTTTCGAAAGATCCCAACGAGGTTTTATCCGAAGCTGATGTGAAGTCAATCTGTGGCAATATTTCTGTCAAGTTACCATCGTTGTCGACCCGATAATTGATGAAGTTCTCGGAAAGATCCCGATGAGCTTTCATCCAAAGTCAATGCAAAGACGATCCATCGTAATATTTCTACCAAGTCACCATCATCATCTTGACCCAATAACCAATGGTTTTTTAGAAAATTCCGATGAGATTTCATCCAAAATTGATGCAAAGTTGATCCATGATAGTATTTCTGCCAAGTTACCACCATCATCTTGATTAGATAAGTTCTCAAAAAATTCTGATGAGATTTCATCCGAAGTCGATGCGAAGTCAATTCGTGACAGTACTTCTGCTAATTTATTATGTATGCTCTAGGACGGTTTAAGGTTAATTGTCAATCCGGAAGAATCATCCTAATTATATTTCAATCTTTCAAATCCATCTCATGGATTATCCTAGTCAAGATTTTACTAAATTAAAATATAATAATGCATCAGCTTTTATAATTCAGAAGGATCAATCTCATCTTGATCCATACACAGACTTCGCAAGTACTTGACTGTACCTAGTAGCCTTCCGTCACTGTATTAGAAATGCAAATAGTCCGACACCAAAGCATAATGAGTTGCTTGCAAGTCACTATGATGATCTGAGATCGGAGGGATACTTATGCCCATCCCTTCGCAAGCTGCTCTTGATAGCAGAATGCTCAATAGGTGAGTTACTTGTTCAGTGACGATGTACTCCTACATCTCACTATATGCCATACCAGTGTCTCCACACTCTTTGGTTAAGAGGACAACCAACCCATAAGATATACAATGACCTTCACTCGATAAACATCATCATCCTTTAATGATGTATCATTTCGTTGGAACATGTTTAAGAACTATACAATAAATCCTTCTTTATCGATTACTTCATAGTTCTAAGGACTTCATCACAACATAAGAGTTCTAACAAAGAAGATGTAATTTTGTGATGAATGATGCCAAAATAATTTTATTCATTGATAAATATTCATATACATATTACAAAATGAGCTCAATCGTCCAAACGATTAACTTTAGGACGTATTTCTAACAAGATCAACTTCGGATGAAATCTCATCGATATCTTTTTGAGAACTCCATCAATTATCGGGTCAAAACAATGATGGCGACTTGATAGAAATACCACCACAGATTGACTTTGCATTGACTTGGGATAAAAACTTATCAAGATCTTCTCAAGAACCCCATTGGTTATCGGGTCAAGATGACGTGGTGACTTGACAGAAATATTGCCATGGATTAACTTCGAATGAAATCTTATCGGGATCTTCCCAAGAACTTGATCAATTATCGAGTGAAGATGATGATGGTGACTTGGTAGAAATACTACAATAGATTCATTTTACACAAACTTCAGATGAAATCTTATCAGGATCTTCCTGAGAACCCCATTGGTTATCAGATCAAGATAATGATGGCAACTTGTAGAAATATTGCCATGGATCGACTACAAATGAAATATCATCAGGATCTTTTCAAGAACTCTGGCCACCATAGAGATCTTTGCCCCTAACCTTACCACCATCAAAAGACATGGAAAGAAAGAAGCTACTAGAAAATTTAAGAAATGAGAAGAAGGGGGAACCGGACCAAGAAAAAGAGGAAGAATGCAAGTAAAAGCTGACAAAAAAAAGAAAATAGAATAAAAGGGAAGGACCAATATGAGACCACAATTTGAAGATCACCGATGTTAAGGAAGATGACAGCGACAAAAAACCCTCCTTCAGTGATGTGGTGAAAATTTGGCAAAAGCAAAATGCACGGAAAGCAACCAAAAAAAGATCTATTTATATTACACGCCGACGGCTAAGATTTAAACCTCACACCATCGGATTTCGATATGTATCATGCATCAGAGCCACAGAATCATGTGACTCTTTGTCACACCATCCCCAGATTAAGCTATGTAGGCTGACCTGCAAGGTGCAGTGCAAATCTACCAATGTACAACACATGGCAGATCCCGATATATCTAAAGATGATTTTCAGACTTTCTTTTCGTATCATTATTATGTCACAATGCCTCGAGCCACCCATCCCTCTAAGTACGGTGAGATTTGCGAATCAGCACGTTAATGATATCTCGAAATTTTTTCCACCCAATGCTGCTAATTAAATACCTAGGAGAGAAGGTCAGGTTGGCGATCGAAGACTAGTCCCACGATTTACTACCTTTGACTAAAACAAGAAAATCACTTCGGACTCGGAAGTGGGGGGTAAGTATTGAAAAGGTTATCCGCCATCCAACTCGACATCTTCTTCTTAGATTATAATCGAGCATTCACTGATAGGACAACCTCGGATATTATAAAAAAGTCTAAGAAACTAAAGCGAAGCAACTTTATGTTATTGACTTCTCTCCGACCTCCTAATCGAACATTTATCAATCCCAAGGTTGGGATCCTACCGACGATAATGAACAAAGCCCAATAATCTGCACGAGTACTAATTCAAGACAGAGCTTCGACTCAACACCAATCTCAGGATATTGATCTATTCATCCATGGGGATGATCTTTGGAACCTCCCAACGACTTTCAGAACATGGGCATGACATATAACTGATATCTACGACTAACAACCATGATTCATAGGTTAGTGGATGGATTCCTTATCCTAACGGCCTATCATGTTGAGGCCTAGCAATCGAAAAAATTAAGGCTTAATGGTCTGCCAAGTTTCGGTATAACAACTTACAGCTTCATCTCTATATAAAGAGATAACAAGAAGACCCTCAAGTAAACTCAACTCCAGAGAACACCCATGCGCTCTTATTTTCTCTCCCTCTCTCTCTCATTCCTCTATTATTTTTATTGCGGCCAATCCCCTCGCGTCGCGCCTGGTC
>KE505749.1:103376-118891 GCA_000441515.1 Elaeis oleifera
TGGGAATCGAAGTGGTTGGCTGCAAACTAAATCTAACTTACTCCATCACATTTATTCCTTCTGCAATGCCTCCGGTAATCATCTCCGCCCCACAGCCCAGCCCTAGTTCAAGTCCATTTAGTGACCTAGCTCACAAATAAACCGCTGTTCTTGCATCCATATTTAGTGACCTAGCTCACAAATATGGCTTAAGATGGAATTGAATTGGGTTGGGTTATGATAGGGAGATTTGAAGGCTAGATTTAGGAAGGCCCTCAACCAAACAAATCTGCCCAAGTTGCAGCCCTAGTGTGGAAATAGGAACTTTGGGAAGGGTGATAGTCCAAAATAGGATTCATTTTTCCTCTCCACAAATCCCACCACCAACCTCCCTCCATCTATGTATTGTCCAAATTCCACCATCTGTCCCTCATACTTCCATTTCTCTAACTCCCACTATCTTCTAGTCCTCGAAATTGGAAACCCATAGCACTCCAAATGCTAAGATGGCTGATTTTCAACATATCCTTGGTCAGCACATGCCATCAAACCCTACTCAATTTGTCATAAATCATCTCTGAATTGAAACGAGTCTCCATCCCTACTTGTCATAAGTCATAGGGTTTCTCTCTTTCTCCTTTCCTAATTTTTCTTGGTCTTACTTTCTTAATAAACTTCATTTCCCACTGGCTTATCCTTTGGGCAACTCAATACATGGTCAAAAAAAAAGTTTTCAAGGGTTAGATGGCAAACATGTCTTACCCATCCACAGTTGCATGGTGTTTTTCTCTCCTCCCTTCCTCAAATTTTCAGTCAATTTTGCCCTCTGTGATAAGATTACTTTTCCTACCAACTTGTCCTTCAAATGAGTTACTTTGCAGTCAAAATCACAGTATCAAAAACCACTAGAACAGAATGGTGCAACCAATGTTGTATCATTTTGGAACAAAACCAGCATCAGTATGGGTCAGGATGCCAAAAATAGTTGTTCTGACATGTGCCAACTGTACCTATCCATTCGAACCATTGGTTTACACCAATAGGCAAGGTTTGTTGTACCAATCGATACTGTACCATACGAGATGTACTGTACCAACACTCGATATCACCCCCATCTCGTACTGTACTGTATACCAACACTGTAATAGGCTGGTACTGGCATGAGATTCAGTATCGAGACAGCAAACTTTGCCATCAAGTCATAGTTTTAAATTTTTTGAAGTTGTCAGTTTTGGTATGTACTATCAATACAGAGGGCTATCCCTTCTTCATGAATGAGACAATGACATGCTTTTCTGTGATGGATCACGTCACTTGATATTCAAAGAGAGATTGAGCTTTTCTTATGCCTTTCATTCTATCCTACATGAATGAAGAACCATCATAGTTCCACCTTCTTTCAACCTTTCAAGTTCAAGGCACCATGTCAATACCATAGCATTCTGATGAAAGAACACATAGGTCTTCAGCACACGTATTTAAAACCTTGACCAAATAAAGTTTTTCACATGAAAGAGGGCACCCTCTATAAGCAGAGTTAGGTACTTTAGCTCAAATTTGATTCTGTCTTGCACAACTGACTGTGCATGTAAATTCTTCACTTTTTCATGTCATACCTGATGTTTTGTTGCCTATCAACCTCACCTCATTCACTACCTCTTCTTCTTACATAGTTCTATAAACTCTAAAATCTAAATTGTATTATCCGATGTTCAAGAGATGTAACTTTGTCTGATAATTTTCTATTCGTACATTGGTCACATATTTTTGAAATTGGTATGGTAATTCAAAATGTGACTAATATTGCTTGTTAATTAAGGGAGGTTGTTGTGTATAATAGTCCTCGCTATCACTTTTTTTAACTATCTACTCTGTTAGAATTTTATATCTTACACCGGACTTGCCATATGAGTTCAAGATATGCTGCGACAATTTGATATTATAGGTTTTTCAACAAAGAAATCTAACAGTTGCAAAAGGTGACAAGTGTATTGACATAAAACTAACAGCTAGCTCCATCTCTCGAACAGAAAAAAAGACAAGTAGATTCAATAAAGCCACCTGTCAGACAAAGAAGTCAAAGAAGAAGAAACAGCAGAAGAAGAGGAAACCAAAATGAAAAGAACAGCAAGACAGGGTTGATAAGCTACAGCAAGAACACATAAGTAGGAAACATGGAAAGAAAACGCATTAGATACCATACAAAACTGAAAATTTGTGCATGTGAAGTAGGCTGTGCAAGACATGAGCCAACTTGAGTCAAGTTATTAGACTTGCATGAAGGGCACTATCTCACACATGAAAAACTTCCTATAGATGACAAAGTAACTCCCACAAATGATAAGCCAGTAGCAAAAGTAAATCTAATCTAGAACAGTGAAGTTGATGAAAAAAATAAAAGTAGGAGAAAACCTACAAAATCATATAATAGGTTGTGCAATACATTTAGGCTGATCTAAACCAAATGCTATACTTTTTTGGTGAAGCAGCTTCACATCCTCTCTTACATGTAAAAAGTTTAACTCTTGACTATGAAGTAACCTACCCAAAGGATAAACAAGACATGCGCATGCACGCTCGAGAGAGAAAAAGAGAGAGAGAGAGAGAGAGAGAGAGAGAGAAGAGAAGAGAGAGAGAATAAAAAGTATTAAGAAAAGAATAAAAAAACAAGAAGAAACATATCAGCATCCTGTGAATTAGGCTGTGCAAGATTTGTAAGCAGACCTGAATATTAGAATACCTGACTTTTCAGGGGAGAGGCACCGTCTCATGAGGAAATTTATTTTGGATGTATATCAATTGAGTAGTTCAAGATAAATGAGAAGCAAAACTATAAAAAAGAAAAAAAATTGTACTCTCAGTACACCGACCTGGCATGGCTAAAATTTGTATTGACAAAAACTAAACATTATTGATTTTGAAATGGCCCATCCATGCTTAAATTCAAGCAAAGAAAGCCAAAATTGATTCAAGGCTTTCCTAAGCTTACAAACCTCGTTTCCTCAATGTGACAGATTATTTACAACAGTTAACTGATTTTCCTTTCACATAGAGTTTGCATCATAGGGCATACTGGGGATTTGAAAAAGACTGAATCTCACCTCATTCTCTAGTAGATCAATTCTAGCAAAAGCCTTTTCATTCTCCTCTTCAATCTCCTGAAGCAATGTCCCTATGACCCTTCGGTCTTTGACAGCCATTTGCAGTCGTTCTTCAAGTTCCTTGTTTTCCCAGATTAAGCTCTCCAACTGAATTTGCATCTCACTAAGAAGCCTCTCTAGCTGCACATGATCCACATTCAATCTTTATCCACAAGTTTTAAAAGGGGAAAAGATCTATTTTGAGAAATGTCATGATTTTTTTGTAAATAATAGAAAATAAACAAGTAGATAAGTTGATCACAATTGTTATAGCAATATTACATACCGACAGAGTAAATAAACTAGTTCATGAATCTAGTAATCACAAATAAATCATTAAAAAAGAAAATTGACAGTTACAAATGATGATAGAAAGGACTTTATCACAGCATAAATAACAAGCAGATAAAAAGCAAAGAGATATAGTGTAGCAGCAAGTACCATGATCTGGCAAAACATATTGTTATATGAACAAAAAAAGGGCAGAAAGTAGTAGTTAGCATCAACAGACAGTTACAGATCTAGCATGTGTTGAGGTGAATGGTGCCTCGCAGTGGGAGCCTACTATTTGCTTCATTCCCAAGATTGAAACTAGAACCAGAAAACTTTCAAAATCTTATTAATAAAATCCTTTCTTTTAACACATGCATCATATATTAACAACTCTAAGACATTTCTTTGTTAAGAGTGTTCAGTTATATTTCTTTATCAACATTATTCTACCAGTACTGCTGAACCAACTTCCAGATCACCCGCTTCCTCATTCCCTGCCTAGAGTAGGGTCAATTTGATTGCTAGTTCTACAAAGTTTATGTGAAACCTGAATCTAAAGAAGCATAGATTTCAGAATCCTTAAATAGAAACTTATTTCTGGCTTTTGCTGATTGGTAGCGCATAAATTTCACAGAATCAATTTCACCGAATTAGTTTAAATTGTTAACCATTAATATGTGTTGTTAATGATGATATATAGATATTTCCTACAACTAATAGTGTATTGGATAAGTTGTTAATAATGGCTAAATGTTACTCTAGTTGTTGTTTGCTTGCACCCGCATTTAGGACACAACAAAGTGACTTTGTGTATACGTACTTTTTATGCTTTATGTTTGGACTATATGTGACTTGATTCAGCTGAAAACCTCAGGGGTTCCTAAAACACGTCAGGTTAACATCATGCCAAAACTTTGTCGAACCCATCCTACTGGAATCCTTTCTTAAAAACATTACAGTAATAATCAGGGTCGATGGTCTAAACGAGAACCCAGGGAAGACACTGGAATCTTGGGACACCAACTACCAAATCAACAACTAGCACATTTATAACTCCTCGAGAAAAATGATCTAGAGTAGTTCCAAGAATAAAAATTAGAAAATGAACCAAATAAAGACTGACCTTCCTCTCCCTTTCTAGAGCAGTCAATATCCGGATGGGAAGGGTCAAGAAAGCAACTGAGCAAACCATGATCTGCCAGCACAAATTAACATGGACACCGATGATCAAATTCACCAGCCGCCACCATGCAAGGGTAACAAAAAGACGCTCCTCACACCAAGCAGTAAAACAACTTGGACCAATGAGAGAGGCTTCGTCACAAAAAATATCATGTTCGCGATCAGATCAAGACAAGTTCCAGTCAGGTCCACCATACATGTTCCTCTCCGGTCCCTGGAGCTGCAACAAAGATGCACAGAAAACAGCTGGATCTTAGATATACGAAACGGGCTATCCAGTTGCCCGCAGTTAAAGTTGTAGAAAGCCGCAATTCAATTTGCTTGTTCTGAATGGTACATTCACGAGCTACTGCTTTTTGCTCAGATGCCCTGCAACTGGCAACCGCAAATGCTTATGGTTGTCTAATGCAAGAGAGGGACCATACCTTGCAACAACCTGATAAGGCTATCGAGACCAAATACTAGAAGTCCATAGAAGCAATAGCCTAGTATATTGCACGATAATGCACTATTACTTCATACAATTATATCATAACAGTATCGAAAAGCCCGCAAATGCCCCAACACCTGCAAGTTGCTCGGAGACTTACAGGCACACACCCTTCTAAAACCAACCAGAAAGCATATTGTTGATAAGAGTCGGTTCAAAAGTACTCACCCATTGACCATGAAGAGTAGACTGCCATCGTCGATGTTGATATCCTCTTTTTCAGTTACATGGATTTATTCCGCAACTGTCAGGTTAGCACAGACATGACAATGAGAAAACAGAACCAACATAACCGCCTGAAGAATAAGTATTCTACCGGACTTTTTTTTTTTGTTTGTTTGCATGGCATCAACATTCTTGCCTACAACTAGTTGTTCCGCTTTCCAGTTCCACGACTGGTTGAAGCAATATGCAGCCCAAGGAGTAAATCCCTTCACCCTAAAAAGAGATACAAATGGCGGCTGCCCTATTTATCAAACAGGGGATTGGTTTGCCGGTCACCAAGGACGTGAGCTTCTAACAGCAGCAACCACTAGGAAGAGGAAAGATACGCACGGAACCTCTTCCTTTCGGAGCGCCAAGGGGGATTTTCTATTCCTTGATGCCACAACAGTGGGAAGGAAGGTAAAAAAAAAAAGAGGGGGAATTAACATAGCAAATTCCACCAACCCAGACACCAGAACGGAAGGGGAAAAACGGAACTAACATAGCTAGAATATATACATTTATGATAAAAGAGAGGAAAGGGTGCGGAAGGGGAGGACCTGAGGATGAGAAAATGGAGCCGGCGAGGAAGTCCATCCATCCATCCATGACCTGCTTCTTTCTGCGCATCATATCGGTGGGCACGGGGGAGAGAGAGAGCGGACACGTTGCGGGAAGGGGAGAGGTATGTGCGGACACGTGCAGAACGAGCTGTCGAGAACCGAGAAGCGGCCTTTTAAACTTGTTATAGCGACGACTCCCTCCAGCGCGGAAATCTTATCCTTCTCTTCCAATGGGAAGCACTCATCTCAGCCGTCCACCAGTCCAATGAATAAGGAACCCATTGGTGCTGACCCACCAGAGTCGCGCTAAACACCCAAGAGTTTCCGTTATCGCCGTGTCTCGTTAGAACGGATTCTCGAGCACATCACATAATTTTCTACCAACAATCAGATTGTTCTCTCTGAATACTACAAAAGATCTCATCACTAATCAAACTTCACACTTTACATATCATGGGTAACCTCATGGAACGCCCGTGTCACGGAGATCCAAAAAGACTATACTGAGTAACAGTCGCAGAGTTTACAGAGTACAGATGGTGTAACACAGAAAAAAGAATACAAAAGTGAACAAGGAGGGATACAAAAGAGTAAAAAGCCCGAAGGCAGGAGGACGATACAGCCACAAGAGGAACAGCTTGAGACGAACACTTCCCACCACTAAACCAGCACGACTGCCCAAGGCCTGCTTTGTGTTTTGTTCCTCTACTCGCATGAAGGTTGAAGTTGAGCAAAGCTTTCACCATTCAAAATGCTTTTACTTTCACTCTTCATTGGAACAATAAATGGCTGCTACCAGAAGCTCTAATCATTTACAAACAGAAATTAACAGATCATGAGTATCATATCATCAAACAAGCTCGTTCAGTCTACTTCATCCTTCTTGAATTTTTGGAAACGCAAAAACTGAAAACTAAACAATACCAAAGCCCTAGATAATTGTTATTGTTCTTACCAAGAAAATTGCCCGAAAAGAATTAGGACAGCTGAGATATAACCTACTGATTGCTTCAGGGGATGTGCTTTGGCACGGCATAACGTCGGTAAATAGGCTCATTTCGATGCACAACAATGATGAATAGGGGATACACCGGGCGCAGGAAGTCTAGCTAACAACTAACACGACCGGAAGCTTCATGAAGAGTGGAACTACCTCGCACTTGGAAGTTCGTTTCAGTTAGAAAGAGAAAATCAAAGAATACCCATTTTATTGATATATATTAATCATTAAAGTCAGCTGTTAGTTCTTTGCCCAGACATATCCAGGCCTCCACACTCATGGACTCCCAAAACGATATGAAAGGAACCGCAAGACAAACAAACTGAAAATAATTTTACATCACCAAAAATCACTGCATTATATATACCATTTAACCTCAACGAGATGTCCACATATCATCACCCCACTAGGCCAAGATTGCCAGACCACCTGAGAGCATACACAATCTCTCTTGAGTTTTTGCTGGAACTGTTGATCAGACGCAACTTCCACTTCCAATGATTATGCTGCAAGGACTATGATCACAATAAGTAGCACAACCCCAAAAATCACTAAGAGCAAGCATGTCTGCACAAATCAAAAGCACCTCGTCAAGAAAAGGATCTAAATTATACCAAAACAAGATAAATTCCATGGATTAAACATACCAGAGATGAATTGGACTTTTGTGTTTTGGACGCTTTCGCAAGTTGAGTCTTTGCCTGTGCAGTTGCTGCCAGGGAGTTCTCAATGTTGGAGTCAATATCATCTGCAGCAGGTGATATTGCAACATTAATCAACTGACTGTAAGTTATGTCAAATGGCAGTGTAGGATGTAAAACTTACCAATCATAGCTCCTTGGTCATGAACCAACACAGCGAGGTCTTTGAAAATTTCATTCACCTCGCCGATCTGCTGCTGAATCTCCTGTATGCCTTGCTCTCTCTCGTCAATGATGGCTTCATTAAAGACAATTTCATTGTCCAGTAGCAATACCTCTTGTCTATGATGCCCAGAAATTAAAGTTAAACACAAATCTCCAACATTAGCTGAGAATTGTCAGAGACGCATGTTAGGGAAGAAGCCAAGAATAGATGGCAGCAATCTCAAAACTTCAAGTGATCAATAATCAAAATTCATAAAAGGAAAGAGAGAGTTGAATCCATAAACATTGATGATGCCAAGAAAAAGAGCAACAATACAGAATTTAGCTGACTTCCACAAAATGATGGGAAAATGTCATATCAAGGTCAACTAGATGGATTTATAAAGCAATACACAAAAGTCGCATGTGCAAGAGATCAGCACCAAATAATATCTGGCACAGCATCTAGAAGTGTTTAAATATCAGTACAACAGTCTTTTGTGCCAAGCATGACAATTTCACAAACTGACTCAACTATATAATCATCATGCATCAAAAGATAAAATTGAAAGACCTCTCACCTTCTAGATTCCACAAGCAGAGCACGCTGTTCAAGTGTTTTATCAACACTGACATCTATCTCGCTAGCTGTATAGCTGCACAAAATAACCAGCCCACAGCAAGCAGATGATCAGCAGGACATAAAGATCACATGTATCATGCATTGATAATTGCAGATGCAGAAAGTCAGCATGGAAAATACACCAATTACTATGACAACTACTATTTACCAGTGAAATTTATAGAAATACATCAATTTTATGTTAAATAGCTCAGTACAGCCCCCCGAAAAAAAAAATTAGAGACACAGACACTCACAATTGACAATCATTATTCATAACCTTTTAAGACCTAATTAGAGCTGAGTGAGTAAATCAGTCCAACTAACGTACCTTGAAGGAAGAACAGCTTGAGGAACAAAAGGAGCGTAAGCAGTCTCCCTCTCAGCTGCAAGCCTTTGAGCTTTCTGAAACTCTTTCAGAACTGCTTGGAAATCTTTTGCAAGCTTTGCATCGGCTATCTTTTTGCTTGCCTGTATTTAGAAATTCATGTCTAAGAATCACAGAATTAAGGGGGAATCAGCATGATGTGGAGACCAATAGTTTTAAAGGCCTTCTAAGAATGAAGCATATATACAATATGTCACCTCTATATAGCTGGAAGTCTAGAAATAGCTGCAACCATGCCATAGTAATTTAAACACTATGCACCAGAAATAACAATCATGACCGCTACATCATTTGACAAGCACAAGCTCAGGAATGATCAATCAAGAGGACAACGATGATCTAGCTCTCAAATAGGTTTAACCCAAGAGATCAATTACAGCAATTAATTACTAAGGCTGTCTTGGTTCATGGACAAACACCAAAAGTAATTACAATCAGGACCAACTACATCATTTGACAAGCACAAGTTCGTGAATTACCAATATAAACTATAAAGTACAACTATGATATAGCTCTCAAATAGGTCGAACAACTCAAGAGATCAATTACAGCAATTAATTACTAAGGCTGTCTCCAGCTCACGGATAAAACCTAAAGTCAAATACCAAAATCATATTTCATTTAACGAAATAAGTCATCAATAAATCTATTCGGCTGGGTGGGTGAGGGGTCAAACAACTTAAATCAACTATCAAGAATTTTTATTCATATCAAATTGCCAAAAATCTAGCATTTATTTATCTATTTCAAGTTATCCAATCAAACTCTATTGTTCAGAGTCTCCAACCAAACAGAATTACAAACTTATTCATGCGAAAACAGAATAAAGTCATATACAGAAGAATATGGAGAAATAAAACAACTTAAGATTTTCCTTATTCATGAACCAAACACAGCCTGAACAACTTGACAGGATATATTTCTGAAGGATATGTCATAATACCACAAGTGCATAAATACTGAATAAGAAGAGACCAGGGCCTTGTTCAAGAATAAGGTGGGACACTAAGCACTTGTTCAAGGAAAAAAGGTATGATACTTAATTATTCCATATTGTTTATTCCAAAATACAAACGGAAGAGTAAAGACTTTTTTTTAGTTATTTAATAGTTTTTTCTTCAGAATGTCCTACTGTACCTCTACTTTTCTCCTTTATTTTGCTGCATCACTATCATAAAGAACTACTATTGTTGTAAAGATTGTTCTTGGTAAGAGTCTTCTCATATGGCTCCATTAGCATGAGTCATGAGCCAGATGCCACACTAGGTATGCACGGTCATGCTCATGACACAAATTCAATGCTTTTCTCTGATTGATATGATAAGCAAGCAGCCTTATTTCCAACCCATTTATTAACATCTTTTATTCTTATTTAAAAAGAATCACTTTGATTGCACATTCCTCATTCCCCAATTACAAATAAGACAATCTTACAAGACTTCACGCATTCATTTTGTAGCTTAAAACTAAATACTATTCTCAAATTATTTTGGAAGTAGTTTCATAATTCAGTAAACTGTTCAAAATTCATTTTCCTTGATCTGATTTAAAGATTCAGTAAAGTGGTAAATAAATAAGGAAGATAAAGATGTGTATCACAATTTTAGGCCAACCAAGACAGTATCAGAGTACAAAAGTTGGTGCATTTCAAGTTTAAGTTTAAAATCCAATGCACATCAAAACTACAGCACAACCTGTTGAGTTGAGACTTAGGCATGACCAACTTAAACATAGCTCCACGCCTCCACCACAAAACATGAAAATCAACGTCATGTTAAAGCCAAATTTCTCATCCAGAGATTATTAATTTAGGTAGAATGTTCAGGATACAATCATCCAAAGCCAAGGAGCTTCAAAACAACTAAACATTGAAACTTACATCCCAAAATCAGATGAATGAGTCAAACAATTTAATGAAAAATTTGTCATAAATACTCACACTAACTTCAGTGTGATGATCTGTCTCACTAGCTTGTTTAAGTTTTGCTGATGTATCTTTCACGAGTTGTCCAATATGTAACCTTGTCTTGTGCCTGCCAGCAAATAATTAATCAAAATAGGTTCATCAAGAAAATGACATTTAAAACATCTAGATCAAAACAAAAGGAGTTGTTACAAAGGCAGCAAATATGTAAGGAAATAAAGCAAGAAGTCCAGAAAAAAGGTGTTGTTAAAACATTTAAGATACTCGTATAATACATGTTACAGCAAAATGAAGCCAGAACAAAGGTGAAGCATAAACACATGTGAAACTGTATCACTTGAAAGGAGTTTGATGAATGTAGAAGATCACGAAAAAGCCTAATACCAAAAAGGTGGCATCAAAGAACTATAATATGGATATCATAATACCCATTACCGGTCCACCCACGCCCCCCACCAAAAAAAAACAAAAGAAAAAAAAAGGACTAGGTCTCCTATGCTCGATCCTCAAAATTGTTCACATATATTTCATATAAAAGCTGGTGAATAAACCAGAATGCATCTACTTCACATCGTTGTGGAACATAAGCAATGATGGCAACAAAAACTAGCACATTGCATGAAGAGAAATCAATGTTGTAATATTTTAGTATATAAGAATTAAATACTCTACAAATTCGATCTTTAAAAAGAATGTGTAAGGTTATGTAGAATCAAGATTCCTTAATATCAAATCTAATGGTGAAGTTGAAGAAATATTGAGGTCTACACAAAATGTTCACGTATTTGTCTTTCCATGTTTTCCATAAAAGGTGATTAGAAATGGAGGTTGAGAGATAACTTGATAAAATAAACATCAAGTGAAACTGGTGAGTGGTAGGGGTGTCAAGAAAATGAAACGCCTTAAAATTAATTGTCTCTTCGCAACTTTCCTTGAAAGTTAAAATGCAAGCACAACCACATGACTCAAAATGTTAAGCAACCTCCTATGTTACTAGGACTCAGGTTCGTGTGTAGGTGCAGGTGTGTGTCTAAGTGTCAGATCATTTTGCCACAGAATAATTTCTTCTTACAAAGCTGTGTCCAAGTGTGATACCAATATCCATGTTTAAGTGCTGGGTGTAGTAGGCTAGGCTAAATCAAAAGGTCCAGGTAACATAAGCCATCTCCAAATATACTTTTCTTGGAAGAAATTAAAAAAAAAATACATTAGAACCATGAAGGTACACAAACAGGTCCAAGAGCCAAACAGAAGATGGGGAAGCAGAAAGCAAGAGAGTATGATCAACAATAAGTTCCCTTAAAGGGTCACATTCTCAAGAGTGAAGCAGCCAGCCTGCCAAACAGTACAATGGTACATGCTCTCTCTCATGATTCTCTATAAGCTAACAATATCAAAGGCAATTAGACAAAAGATCTGATAACTCACATTTCCCAATGTTTCTTCAATACAACACGTGAAAAATTATACAGAGTAACTTCAGATTTCTTACAAAATGCTGGACACTTGCCTTAAATGCTAGGCCTCAAAATCCCCAAGCAACAGATAGAAATACTCAACAACTCTGAACAACTCCAGAACTCCAAATAGTCCATTTGGAATGAAAAAACAGCAAATAATGACCCTATTACGCTCTTAAAAAGAATAAGAGAAAACTAAATAAACTTTAGATTGCACTACGTGTCAGTTTTATCTCTCTTATTAAATTATTACTTTTAAACCTATTAAAATTTTAGAAATAGACTCAAAATAGATGACCATTCAAACATTCAACAATCAAGCCTTACAGACTGGATCGAGTAAGAAGCAAAGCTCAGTTACAGGCAAAACAACAAAATATATTTATCATTATACAGCCATATAGTAGATGCAAGCAGTCTGTTCTCACAATAAAGATGAGAAGGCTTTCAAAAGTTGGTTTTAACGGTTAAGCAAAAAGGTTATTTAACATGGCCCAGACATGAACCTGGGCCCTGTCCACTCATACGTGCACCAGGCTAAATGCATTGTTTGGAATTATGACACTACAACATCATTATATAGTCATTATAATGGTGTTGAAACACCTCCACTGCAACATGTATATATAACAGCTGTTACATCTGTCTTATGACTAGCAGAGGTTGTTATCTTGAAAAATTATAATTAAGATGAAATTATAAACATTTAATTGAACAGCCTGCACCTGGGCCCTTATCCAGTCATACCTGCATCAGGTTAAATATATGGTTTGCATTATGACCACAACAAGACGGCATACTCATTGTAATGGTATCAAAATATGTCTTATGACTAGCAGAGGTTGTTATATCTTGAAAAATAGAATTAAGAAATAAATAATTATAACATTTCTTGTAATGTTTAACAATTGCCTTTGTAACACAATAATATTATAGGTCAAAGAAATGGAGTTTCTAATTATTTAAGTTCAGTAACAATGCGATATCATCATATGAACCTATGAGGGTTTTATGTTACCAAGCTAATGTTCAGGCTTGGTTAATAAAGAGAGTCTGGGCACAAAATATGAGAATCATGTAGATGAAAATTTTGAGTTGCTGGTAAGTTATGAAGGAAGAATTTAGAAATAAATTAGATGATCAAATTACTAGCAATTTATTACAGAATAAACCAAGACAGCATTCTCGTGTGCAATGAATCCAAAAAGGCTTCCGTAGGAGCACACACAATTCATCATAGAATGAGCCAAGATAGCATTCTCATGTGCCATGAGTCTAAAAAGGCATCCCTAAGAGCATGGATTTTGGTCAAATAGTGCCCTGAAATAACATAGCGATTTTGCAAACAGATTTGAATAGCTACAGAAGACATATCATATCAGGAATGAATGATGATGACAAACAAGGATTCATAGATCTAACATTAATAATTAATATGTGAGATAAGCTAGTTTTAATAGTTATTTTATTGCTTATTCAAATATAATTTTGTAGTATAAATATCTACAAAACACCGTCTAATGCTTTCTTCTCATGAAGTTTGCAACATGATCTGGAAAGGCAAGCTCCCTATAACACTGCATCACATTCATTTTTCTTATATTACAATACATGTTACAAAGAGAACAATAATACAATATAGAATATTAATTAAGACCTGACCAAAAACACTATGCCTTTTAACGTAAGCAACTACATAGCAAGGGAAGGGTGCAAATGGATTCCTCATTGAGCCAAAATTAATAAGAAATGATGTGGATGGTGAAATCTTACAAGTAGAATATTAGGTGCGTTCAGATGACACATTGTAATTGAAATCCTTTCCAAACTTTTGGAAGGACAACAGTCTTAGATCAATTATCACCTAATACAAGATAAAAAAAGAACCCATGGTCATGGATCCAACATAAGATCCAAGAATCGACGTGACTGATGCTTCTTGAGATTTTTAACTGGTGATGACACAAGAAGCATCTAATGTCTCATCACTCACCAGGTCTCAGAGACAAACTTTCCATTTCATCATACCAACTAAATGTAAGTTGACATAATTTTAGAACATATTCAAGTGTAGGTTTATGAATGTATCTAGTCCAGAAAATTATGCAGACATTTGGTACATATTGTCCATCTTTCATGATTGTGTTGAACAAAAAGAACAGTATGATGCTTTTTCAAAAAATAAAGCAGGGACTTCATTATGTTTCAAGTCCCTCTCAACTTTTGTGCATCTACACTTGAAACCATGTGGTTAGGAGTGTGCTAATTGCCTCTAGTTCTGATTAAGTTCATCTTTAAATAATTTTTGAGCTTGAAGTTCAAGCTTGGCTCATTTTCATATTTAAGCCTAATTAAAGCGTAATTTGGAACCAAGCAAAACATAAGCTTATTTATATCAGTTTGATAAAGTTAAATCAAGCTGAAATCATGTCGACATTCTATCAAGCTTAAATCAAGCTTGGTTCAAGTTGCAGTTAGCCTTTAACTGATCCAAACAATTTAAACATATATCGTTCAATTATTTCATCCATCCTTTATTCCTTACCTAACAAAAGGCGATGTGGATTACACAAAACAGTTGATTAATACAATCTTAAACATATAATATGTTCTAATTTATCAAAACTATTTCAAGCCTAATCAAGCTGAGCCTAACTGACACAGGTTTTGCTTTGGCTTGAAATTAATCTCCAGCTTATGAACTGTGTCCAAGCTCGACTGGATTATATTTAAACCTAGCCTATTTTGAGCATACTTCAAGCCCAACTCGAACTGCTTATATCAACAGACAGCACTATATGCGTGGAAATCCTTGTTTATTTATTAACACCATCATTCTTTCAAGTGTCCAGCTTTCTTTCTTTTTTATCATTGTTATGGAGCACTTAATCTCTCCTTCGAACTAAAGCTTTGGTTGCATATACGGAAGAATTCCTGTTACCACTGCAAAACATCACAACTGAAAAGTTATGGTTATCATACTACGAATGTTTAAAAATCTCCCATGCAAAGACAAATGCATGGGTGTTGACTGTACTTAAAATCTAAATATTTGAAAATCAAAGTGTAATAACATCTAAGCTATAAGTTCTCAAATCTATAGCAGGCCTCCAGTTCTCACCAGATTCTTATAAGCATTCTCGTGACATTATGTGCTCTCTACTACTTCCAATGACCTAGCCATGACACCATTTTCTACCCAATCATAATTATGTCCATCAAAGTTCTCAATCAATCCGTTAGTAAACTCTTGTGCTGTCACTAAGAGGCTTGCCCACATTCACAACGAAAGACCAAGCCCATTGCTGCAACCATTCCTTGAAATAGTCCTAAAACTTTCACATTAACAGGCGAAAATTAAAAAAAAAAAAAAAAAAAAAAAAAAAAAAACAAAAGAAAAAACATACAATAACAACAACAACCAAGAAACAAAAGAATAATTAAG
>KE505749.1:118911-133825 GCA_000441515.1 Elaeis oleifera
CAAAAAGAAAAACACATACACACACCAAGAACAAAAGATATTAGAACATAAACACATGGCCCAAATCAAGCTACATTTTTTCGCAAGAAAAAGAAAAATAATCTACCTTTTAACAGATGTAAGCTACATCCTTGGTGCAAACACATTGCAATCCATAATTTCCTGATCAATATCTAACAGTTTCTATCACAGAAGGAAAAGATCGCTAACAGTGAGATCTTTTTAAAAATAAAAATAAAACCCATCCGAACCTTCAGATACCACAAAACTTGATTCAAGAAAGCAAACCATCGAATAAGCAACGCTAGATAAGCAGGCTTCGAACAGAAGCCATATAAACAATAGAAAGGAAAGCGATCAGGAAAACCGATCGTGCACGAGCAATCCTATTTCGAAAGCAAAAGGGTGATGGAGAAAGTGATGATGATCCTCACAATTTCTCGCGGAGCTCCGGGGTGTCCTTGGGGGTCCCTAGGGTGTTCACAAGGCGCTGGAAGGTGGAGACGGCGGTATTGATCTGGAAGACGCCAGCGGCCACTGCCTGCGTCGGGTCCTGCCTCCCGTTGACCAGATCCCTCCGCCCTGGCAGCGGCCGCCCCCTTCGAGATCCTCGAAGCTCATCCTCTAATCCTTCTCGGAAGGCGAAGACGAAAAGAAGAATAAGATCGACAGAAACCCTAACCCTAGAAATCGTGGGAAGAAGGGAACGAGGAATTTTCACCGGGGCAATCGAATTCCGGGAGAAATTGAAACAAGACTGTTATATTTATTTCTTTCGCTGGAACGGACGACGACGAGCAGGAAGCGAAGAGGAGGATGTGACGGAGGGGATGGGGGGAGGGAGGGGGGACGGACGAGTAAAGAAAAGAAAGAGGGAAAATTCTTAATGGGGTCCACCGATCTGACGGTCCGCAACGGTGTTCTGTGACCCGCTGACAGTCACGATCAGCTGTTGGGGCAAACAAAGAACACAGATCGGATGCAAATTATAATACGGCAAGTAATTTAATCTAACGGTGGGCATAAAGCCTCCAAGGCGATGTGGATGGCGATACCTCCGTCGTCCAGTCTGTAATGTTTTTTTTTGCAAATGATCGGACGATCAAGGATTCTGCAGCATAAAATTCTTATGCGGTCTGACGTCGCATCGAAGGCAGGAGCCGTGCCGGCGGGGAGGTGCGCGATGCGCCTTTTTCTAATTCTTTGAACTCTTGGCGGCACCGTGCTGAGGAGGGCACATGTCCAATTACCGATTCCTTCGATCGCGGGACCTATGCAACGCCATGCGTCCAACCACAACAAGTTGCAACATAACTCGCTTAGGATTTGGACTCTTAAACTGAGGTTGTTTCCGGCAAGTTTAATTAGTCGAAGGCGGAAACCGAACCTTGCAAGGGTGCTAAGGTGAGAAATCAAGAGCAGCATAACCACAGAACCATGATTGGCTGGCATGATGCTAACTGAACGAGGTTTTTTGTTATTCAATTGTGCACAAATGGACAGTAAAATGCACAAACTGTAATTGTATTTTACCCAAAATAACCGCACTCGAAATTTCGCATCTTCGTTACTCTTCTATCTGGTGCATCACACATTTCATAAACTGCAACCTGATGAACTAACAGAGCCCTTGCAACCGATACAAGAGTGGGACTAATTCGATCACCTACTTGCATGCAAAGAGAAGGGAGAAGAAATGGTAAGAGAAAATAGTTCATTTTATCCAAATAATCATATTATTCCTATAAGATCGTAACAAATTCATGAAGCAGAAAATTCCCTATGCAGGATGTGGGTCTTCTAGTACAGTACAAAGAGAGACTCCAGTTGCATTGCAGACAGTCGCAATAAATGTCAACTTCAGCAATGCGTGGAAACTGAATCTTCTTGTTGAGCACATGATTGATATCCTCATCTAGAAAGCAGAACACTAATGGCAAATACAGTTTCCTTCCTCTTCCGGACCAGATCCTAAAGCATATTGTTATTTCATAAAAGAGAACAATGGATCATACAATTGAGTCAGAATTGCCAAATGCCAATTGTACATAACAGTGAAAAGGAAATCGACTGCGTTTCTCATGCCTTGGATGAGTGGCCTCTGAATAGCCTAAGACTCTCATACACGCTAATACTAAACTGGATAGCTGCTCCATTAGTGCAAAACCACAACAAGCATAAAGGAAGTTTCTATTGACTCTTCACTTACCTTTGTTCTGTTTGCCTACATATTCCTCTTTCCTTCTAAAATCTTGGACAAACAAAACTTATGCAAATTATAGTGAAACCTGTTGTACAGGTGCATCTGCAAATTCAAGTCCCATGCATGCAGTGCAATATAATAATTGTTCTCTGACTAAAAACAGAGTGATTCCATCAAGCCAGACAAACAACGGACACAAATGAAGACCATAAATCAGTTGGCCAGAATCAGGTTTTAACTAAATTTCCCTGTCTTGATAATCAAACATTATTCTCCACCAATTCAAGCCCCATATCCCACCAAAAAGGGAAAAGAAAGCTCTAAAGAAAACCATAAATCATCTACTATGAAAATGGAATCGCTCATGCATGTTGAAGATATGGTCTCCCTACAAAAATAAGCAATCTGATAAACAGTGATGGATACTTAAAAGTGCTGAATCTTTCAACAAATAGAAGAATTTTTGCAGAATAACCATATAAATTTACAATGTAAAGAAGGATCAAAATAAAAGATTTTCTCCAAGGGATATTAGGCATCACAGGTTGATGATTTTCTTGTCAAACAATCATACAATTCTATTTGGATAAGACAAGCCTTCATTATAGACAAGCGGCACAAAGTTGATATATCATCTTGCAGAAGACCCTGAGAGAGACCACATCATGCGATCATACTTACCATCAATAAGGGACGAATATCAACTATAACAAGGTTGAATCACCTAGGGACTTCAATCAAATATAGGCTTAATCATAAATGAAGTACAATAAATCACAAATGCAAGTACACAGCTTCATGCACTATTCCTTTTATTCTTTCCTCCAGCTATCTAATCAATTACCAATTTCAAAACAAATCATAGTAGGTCTAATAATGATGTACCTACATACTCTCCCTCACCTTTATCAAGAATTCACTGCCAACATCTTTCATCATCTTCAACTTTAATGCAATTCTAGGCCATTTCTTCATTTCTTGATGCAATTTTAGCTAACCGGTGTCAATTTTTTGTCATTTTTTAACTTACTATTAAGTTAAAAGAGGAGGGTATTTGCTCATGGATGATAAACTAATATCTAGGAAATGACTTGTTATAATGAAACTTTTTTTGCTGCAGAACCCCAAACTAGTCTGGAGTTTAGTTGATGAAATGCAAGACATAGATAGAATTTTCAAGGCATAAAAGGTACTCTTGGATTTTTTTGAGAAATTTATTTTGAAGGGAAAGAGGAGAAACAGTCTTTAATTAGTCAACAACCCATAATGGTGAATCCACAACATATGACTACGTTTGCTAGAACGTGACATGAACTTATTGGCATCCAAATGAGCTTGATCTAATTTTAGTCCTATCTTGTACCTTGTAAACTATATGTTATATGCAGATACTTGATAACTGTATGATAGTAATCATCATTCAAGTTCATATTCATACATTATTTATGCTAGTATATTTTATGTTAGTAAATATAAAATGTTAGGTGTTCAATAATTTGATTTTCATCAATCAATTGAATATAGTATTATACTTTAATATCTTCACTATTTCTTACAAGATTTCATTTTCATAGTCTCAGACTATCAATTGAGAAATACCAAAATCAACAAAAAAAACCAAAGGTTTGAAACAAATATAACATGCTCTAAAAATTATATGACATATTTTATTCGTGTTATTATTTTTCTCTCATTTCTGTTTTCCAGATAACATCCATGCAAATTTGTCTATGGATGAAAATTGACCTGATAACATCCAAAGGTACTGCCTATGGATGAAAATTAACCAGATAACATCCATTCGAATTTGTTTCTGGATCTGAATTAATCCAGATATGGATACAAAATTCAGCATCCAACTATATTGTATCTGTATCCATATCCATAGAAAAAAAAAAGAAGAAAATGCATACATGGATAGACAACTACCCAATCCATATCTGAATATCCAGTAATTTTTGCAATCTATTTAGTCTTGCATAGCTCTCATAAATTTTGAAGGAAACAAGTAACAATATTAATATGTCTTTAACTTAATTTACTTTCCATAAAGTGATATATTTAATTTGGCAGTTCATAAAGTTTAACTATTGAGTTACATCCGCATTTATATTTGTACTGCAAATAATCCGATTTATATTCATTTCAAACAAATTGGACATAAATTTCAGTATCCAAGTAATATCCGAATCTATTTCTATATTTATAAGCTAAAAACAAATATAGATCTAGATATGCTGATATATGATCTGTTTTCAGCCCTGATCAGGCCCCCACAAAAAGTCATGGTCCTAAAGTAGTCTAAACAATATATTTGGGTGGAAAAGTTTTAAAGTAGTTGACACACCATATGTTTGTGCCCAAGACTCTAATGCCAACATAGCTTTCAATCTTCCAACAGAACTATCTAGAAAGTATTCAATAGTGGATACCCACCTCAATTTTCTAGCTGCTTCCATTTTCATAAAGATATGTATTACTCAAGTGAAGAGCATTTGGCTCTTATCAAATAGCAAGCAACCAAATAGTCTATTGAGGATATTTCAAAAAGGTTCTGGAAATCGAGACAGAAGAATATGAAGCACCAAAGAATATGAAGCACCAAACTACAATTTGGCAACAAACATATGAGATGGGATGTGAAGTACCTCGACCATTCTCTTGAGTAATGAGAAGATCAATATCTTCATGGCCTGTAGACTATCCTTGTTGGAACTCCTTATGCTCTTCTGTATATTACTAACTATGATTTACTCTAGCAGATTAAGAAATAAGCAAAAAATCAAATTGGAACAGTGGGAACATATGATGCTATATGGCAAGAATAAAGGAGGGTATAAGGGTGCTCTCCATACAAGGAAATAGAAGCAATAGGTTTGAACAAGTTAATTCCAGAACTATTAAACTGCTGCAAGGTTGGGGATGACAAGTCATATATCCATTTTAGGCCCTAAACATTCAAGTTAGATGCATTTAGCGAAGCAGGAACCATGTTACCTTCAAAACCAAGATCACACAGTAGCAAATACAAACAAGAGAAAATGAGAATGTATTAGCAAAAAGACTTTATCGAGAAATAATATCAAGAACATAATAACCCACAACTTTAGCATGTCTGCGGAAAAGCATCTTCTTCAATATGATTTATAAAAAATGTTCTCTAAACAACTCCTTCCATTCTTAAATATAATTACAGAAGACTTTTTGAACGCTCTAGTTGTTTACAAAAGCTTTGAAGTACAAATAAATTTATTTCTCCGCATTCTTATAGTTGAATATTATAGTTGTGTATTGATCCATTCTAGAAGGCAAGTTTTGAAAACTATCAAAAAGTTGAAAACAATTCTTCATCAAGTATAACCAAACTCATGCATAAATAATTATATAAAGAAGTAACATAGTATTGAAACATTGAATATTTGAAACTTGCGAAGATTCCTGAAAGCAGAATAACTTAACAATGGAAGAAACGACTATGGAGTTCCATTTAGAAGAAAAGAAAATCCTATGATGCTTTCTTAGTTCGTGAGATTCACCTTCTGGTTCCTAAAGGAGGAATAAGCCTTTTAAATTTGATAGTGAAAGGTGACCAAGACGGCAAAGCCTTCACTACGACGGTGAATAAAGCAACAGCACCAACAGCATCAAACAGTGATAAATGCCTCTCACTTCACAACCTTTATCAATTCTCCCATCATCTTTATCCTAAACACAAACAATGGAGACATTACTAAGCTACTTGATGATTCTCTTTTAGCTGAAAGCAAATGTGAAAGAGATTAAAAAATGTGTAAGGTGGATGACAAGGACAAGAATGTATTATAGAATTCCATTCCTGACATGGAACCAAACCAATATAGTTTTTTGAAAGAAAAGGCTAGTCTTGCTGATAAATATGACCTAGAAATGGATAGAACAATATAGAACATGGAAGAGGATGTAGACTTGTTGCAAAGCAACTGTTGGAGTTACATAACTGTACTATTTGATGTAGAAAGTAAGGGTTAAAGTGCCTATCTATATCTCATTGTAACTGCAAATGTACAGGGCTTACAAGTTATTGGAGTAAAGGTGCATTATCTCTATATTGTGCGCCAATCAAGATTCAAGTTGTATAGTTCACATTGATGAATATCGCTTTGATATGCACTATTACAACTGATGCATACTGATAGGGGTTAAGTACCAAATTACATGGAGGGTAGAAGGCATATGATGCTGACCTATTATTGTCTTGGTATAAATATATAAAAGCTCGATACACCCCTTAACGGACGCATGGTATAGTTTTTGTGTTGATTCCAATTGCATGCAATGCGGTCACCATAGGGGCGTATGAACAAGGTATGGATATAGGGTCTAGTATGAAGATTTAAAATATTTACTATCAACATCAGTAGCATCTCAACAACACTTAAAATTTTTCATTATATACACCATGTAAATTTATCACAAACTGAAAACTTGAATGCAAGGATCACCAACTGGGAACCAGACCCCATGTCGGCCGGCTAATGGTACGAGTCGATACACCCATGTACCAGACCATACCGGGCCCTGAACCGACATGAAAATGGGAGATGAATTGAGGAGAAAAAAGAGAAAAAGAGAGGGAGGAGGAAGGAAGAGAGAGGGAAGAAATGGGTGGCCGATGGAGATGCCTACAGTGGCCACCGAAGGGCCGCAGAGACCGCCAGAGGGCCGCTTAGACCTCTCGAGCTCCACGATCCGCCGCAAAAGAAATTGAGAAGAGAGAGAGACAGATAACGAGGGGAAGAGAGGGGAGAAGAGGCAAGGAAAGACGGCGGAAAGGCCACCAGATAGCCATCGTGGCTGTCGGATGGCCCAAAAACCCCTCCCCGTGGCCACGCAAGTTCGAACAAGGGCTTCGCCTCCTCTCTTACTCTCTTTCCTTCTCCCTTACATCGTTTTCGCCGGCATTCCAAATTGAACATCCGAGCTACACCAGTTAGCCGCTGGTACAGTTCGGCACACCCCGAACCGTCCGATTCGGTGAACCATGCTTGAATATATGTTAACCATTGTTTGGTGCAATGGTAAAAGTCTTGGGCTGACAAGCACAATAGCATGAGTTCAACTGTTCAAGTCCTAAGGCAATGACTTGGTGCAAAAAGATCAAAGGTTAAAACTCTCCCCAATTCGTTTGTGATGCCCTAGACCATCCTAAGCCCATAACCTAGGCTCAAACTAGCCTAGACCTTGAACCTAAGGGACCCTAATCCCTGCTTTCCCATCTCTTTCCACATAGATACCCCAGCCTCACCACCTTAGTCCAAAGCCCCCCGATGTGCACTTCTTCTCCTTCCTCTTCTCCTCTTCCTAGCCAAGCCCACTATCATTAATAACCATCTTGCTGCCATCCGGTAATTGCCTCGCTAGCCTCCCTCCTTTTCTCTCACACTCTATCTCCTCTTCTTATTCTTCATTCTTCTCCTCTTCTTCCCAAAGAGTTTAGATAAAAGAGTATAGCTAAAGGGGAAAATCAAGCTCACCTTCTCTTTAGACTTTTTGACTTGAGAAAGCAATGCAATTTCAAGCTCAAAGATGGCTCAAAACTAAATGACCCAAGCTTAAGTTGGGTCTTCTCAACTTAAATGAGCTTCAAGCTTGAAAAGTCTCATTTACTCCCCAAATCACTAACAAACATACAAAACAAGACATTTTGCAAGCTTTCTATCTACATGCCTAAAGACACCCACCACATGCTACTAAGCTAACAAGGGTTTCACAAATACATACCATGGTATTGAAAGCATTACTTCCTTCAAGCCTTACCACACCTTGTCTCTATTGAATCTTTTAAGTTCTTTATCAAGATTGGTTGGTATGCTAACCTAAACTTTATCCTCCAAAATAATTGAAAATGCTCAAGTACAAGTCTACCCAAAAGCTTCTCAATTTGGAAAGAAAGAAAAGAGTTTCAAAAAGCATTTTTATTAAGAAATTTGTTAATGTTTGTTGTCACAACCTCATCCTCAAGATTATAGTGTATGAGAAGTTGATAACTGAGAATATTCAACCTTATCATGATGCAAGCAAAAGAAGAAAAGATCTCCATAGCTCCAACCATATAATTAATCAAAATACTTAGACAAATAAAATAAATAATATAAAGATTTTATCAAAGGGAGAAATTTTAAGGAGCTAATACAAGAGATGAAAGCAAGATAAAGACCATTAAAATGTAAACATTCGATTAGTTTGGTACTAATGAACATGGAAGTAAAGAGAAAAGACATGTCATTACTAGCTTAAACATGCAAAGCACTCACTTTTAGTCAAAGAACTATATATATAATAACAAAAATAGGATGATGCCACATCAAAAGTTGGATGATAATAAATGGAACCAATGATTAAACCAATTAGAAAGAAGCATTCACCCCATATATTTCGAAAAAAGAAAAGCAATCTATACTAAGTTGCAAAAGAGAAAGAGAGAGAGAGTAAAGCTCCAGGTATCAAAACAGAAGTGGCCACAATATAATAGCATGGTGAGGTGAGTACAACCATAAGGACTAATTAATAGTAATTATTGTTATTGATATTGTAATAGTAATATCAAATTAATAGTAATAGGTACGAAGCAATAAGCACTGATTAATACTGATTATTGTTATTGATATTGTTATTTCTCCATCCAGAGAATTACTACCATTATTGTCATTATTGTATTTATTATATTATATTTATTTTTAGATAGCTAAAGCATAGTATCACATATGCAATCCACATACTGCATATGCGCTATGTGGTCCCCTAATCGCCTGCATAATGAAACCACCATTGAAACACTAGATGGAATGGCCATTGATGGCAACTTTAGATCAAAATTTGGCTATGGCAAGCTTTTTGCCATCACAAGATACCCCTATACTTTCCCTATATATTTGTTAGAAAGTATTTCCATTTCAAAAATGTCACAAACATACCTTTAACATAAAAGAAAAAACAAAATATTGAAATATTGACCTCAATGCCTCACTTTTTCCATTTTCAATCTGCCTATAAGTAAAATAAATGCCTAACTATATCTCGACCTAACACCTACAACATTTGATATTTAATGGATGAGATCAATAGGAGAAAGCTTGATGAATCTCTATCCCCTTCTTCTCCCTATAGCTCTCCAACAATGAATCATGGTGGCAATACCTATATCTCTTCACTCTACCACCTTCAACCTAAATCTTCTACCTTAATATCCATGCTCTTCCCAAGAATTCAGCATACCTCTTTTGCCTCTAGACCCTAAACTTGAACTCCACCATCGTTCTCTTTGCATTGGATTGAAGCCCCAAGGACAACAAACATTCAATATGGTAGAGTGGTAGAATCCTATATCTCTACCAATAGCATTTTAAGCAAAAAAAAAAGAGGAAAATTGTTGAAGAAGGGATATTCCATTGCTTCGAGGGGATCAAAACCTCCAAAAAACTTAAGCTGATTTTATTAAATTGATTGCTTATACAGACAGCCCGTAAGGCACTACACATTTATGGGAAATGATTTGGGGTGCATGTTAGTGCACATAAACAGTCATACAAGGCCACATATTTCTGGCTTACCAACTCAACATTCAAATAACCGCACGTGCTGCCCCAATTCCACAATTTACACAAATCCTCTTATGTAGCATGGGATAAGGAAATTCTCACATGCACAAAGCATGTGCCCTATACCATTATTGCATATTTTATATCAAAATTACTCATCCTACAAGAACAAGGAATGCAAACCCACTCATGAAATAGTTTGGCAATCCATGACTCTTCAACTACTAAAAAAGGAGAAAAAATAAGAAACATATGATCAAGGTTCGGCATCTCAATATCAAAATCCATATCTGTACCATCCTATTACAGTTGTTGCTATACAATACAGTATGAGACAGGAGATGTACCGAACATCGGCATGATACGAGATTGCGTACTTGTTCGCTACTAATATGGTACAGTACGATACGGACCGGTACGGTGAAACTTGTATATGATAGCCAATCCATAATGGATTTAGACTCTCCTTATAACTAAACTTCTACCACGGACCGACCCTAAATTAGGAATTAGAATAAGGGATGTATCAAGGTGCCACCTATTCCGCGGCTTGATAAGATTTACATCATTTAGGCAAAACTTGACATCCTCCAAGGTTTTAGATATCGTGGAAAGGGGAAGGCCTGATCTTTCCATGGAATGGGGGCCCCGCATCTCGATATTCAAATGGTGGATGTTCTTTCCAAACACTCAAGAGCAAGGTTTGCCATACCGATCAGTATTGTACTGTACCAGACAAATCATGCTGTGCCGATACCGAATCAGCATATGATATCAAACTACCAACACTCAGTACATCTCACTGTCTCATACAATACTGCATATTGATACTGTAATAAGATAGTATCAATACTGAGTCAAGTACCGAAACGGCAAACCTTACTCGGGACAGTGCTCCATCCCAACACTCGATGGTGAGATGCCCCACCATCCCACCGGTATCTAAAACCTTGCATCCTCCTTCCACTACAACCTTGCTACTTCAGTTGGTCCTCCACTTGGAAGAGCTTTAATGCCAACATCTGGTTGCAAGACTAAAGAGAACAGAAGTGAGAGATGGAGACATGGAGGAATTGATGCAAAAATCCAAAAATGGAGAATTGAGCGAAGGCAAGCTGAGCTTGAGGTGGCCCAAAATTAATGAGCTAAGGTCAAGCTCGTTGAATACTCTCATATGAGGCTCATGTACCCCCTACAACTTAGGAGGACCTTAATTCCCTCCTTTAAAGGGGTGTAGAGGGAAACACCAAAGGAAGTAGTTAAACAACATAAAGCATCCATAAAGAGCACAAATAAACATCCAATACACCACTTGTCAGAAAGTAATCATGAAGAACAGGGAATCTGCAAACTGAAACCATCTTCATATTAGATTTATTAAGAAGCATCAAGGACTATGGATGCAGACTCTTGATGCTCCCTAAGAATGCAAAGATTGATACATAACTGCCCAGTACCAATTGCCCTCATTGCTCATAAGTCTGGCAGCACAATTGAACTTGTCGAAGAGCGAGTGGAATGACAAGAAGCTTGAGACTCATTCAAAAATGAACTGTATATAGGCTCATTTCAATTAAATAGGGATTGCAATACAACAAGCATAGGTCAGATCCCTAAATAGGGTTGTTCATCTTGCATTCCCAGTTGCGTTCATATCTTTAACATCTTAATACAGTATTAACATAGAATCCGAGAGCAGAGAAGCAGACGTACCCACCATCCACCATGCTTCAATTCAACTGTCACAGTCCTACTGCTGCTTCATCCTCCTTGAAATGCGATCATAGGCATCCTCCTTTCCTGCCTTGTAGAAGGCACTCTTCAGTCTCTCCATTGTAGATGAGCGTAGCACAATCCCCCTGTCAATCATATCCTCAGCATACCTCCTCACCTCACTCAACCTGCCCAAGTCCCTTAGCCCAAGGAGCAGCTCATCAGCAGACTCCTCGTCCAGTTGGACGTGTTCCTCCACCATGCAGTTCCAAACCTCGATCGCAGCAGATGGGTCGTACTTGTCAAGAACATCTTGATGGCAGCAGCGCAGTTGGACAGTGATGGCAGCTGCTCGTTCTTCCTCATCTCGGCAAGGAACCTCTCGGCCTCACGGGCCCTCTTGTTCCTGATCAAAGACTCAAAGATAGTGTTGTAGGTGAGAGAGTCGGGGAAGACACCAAGAAAGGGCATATCGTCAAGCAACTGGTAGGCAGAGTCGATGTCACCGTTGTTAGCGACGAGGGTAATCATGGTGTTGTACATAGAGAGGTTGGGAACAAGCCCGCTGTCGCCGACCATGATGTCCCAGAGCGCGAGGGCGCTGGCTTGGTTATTCTGTTTGATAAGGATGTCAAGGGCGTTGGCGAAGAACTTGAGGCCTGGGAGGCAGTTCTTAGACTTCATGACCTTAAGGAACTTGACGGCCTCGTCGGCCTGTGCGCCGCGGACGAGGGTGGCGAGGAAGGCATCGTAGGCCGACATGTTGCCGGTGTTCCAACCGACGCGGACGACCATCTCGCCGAAGGTGCTCTTGGCGCGGGCGACGTTGCCCTCCTTCTCCCAGCCCTCGAGGAGGATGGCGAAGGAATCGGCGTCCGGGGGTATGTGGGTCTTGACGCGGTCGAGGAAGTCGGCGGCGTCGGCGGTGCGTTCGTCCTCGCGGCAGATGGCGGCGAGGAGGGAATTGACGGCGACGACGTCGGGGGGACGGCGTAGCGGTCCATAACATCGAAGGTCATGACGGCATCCTTGATGCGACCTGCGGAGCAGTAGGAGGAGAAGGCGGAGGAGAAGGTGGCGAGGGAGAGGGCGCCCTCCTGCTTCATGGAGCGGATGGCGTCCCACATGTTGTCGAATAGGCCATTCTTGCCGAGGATGTCGACCATTAGGTTCCAGGCGTAGGGGGAGTGGCGGAGCGAGAGGCCGGACCACCGGAAGAACTTGACGGCGGCGGCGGGGTTGGAGTAGGAGCGGCGGAGGACGGCCTCCACGAGCTCGGGAGGGGGCGATGCCGGAGGCCGCGAGGACGGCCTCCACCTCGCCCAGAGACACGCGGGAGAGGATTGCGCAGAAGGTGTGGACTCGGGAGTCCACGATGTCCTCCGCCGGTGGGCATCCAACGGGGCGGCATCGCCTTCGCCGACGCCGCCACGGCAGAGGGAGTGTTCCCAGGGTTTTCGGCAACCTTCGCCGCGATCATTCCAGTCTAGGGTTCCGGCAATCGGAAGGAAGGAAGGGAGAGTCGGAGGAGAACTCGAAAGTAGACGAACCTACCGCTCCCAAAAAAATTATTATTATTATTATCTAAAACAATCCGGCGCTTTCTCGGGATTTCAAAATTTTGGTATAATTTTTTTTTTCCGATCGGAATCAAGAACGGATGCCATCTAATTTATTGCAATATTGATCTATATATTAAATTTATCATTAAAATGCTAATATGTCACACATGATATCAATCTCTCGTTGATGTGTTATGTTACAGAGATGATGTGTCATCTACGTCATTAAGCACGAAAGAACGATGTTGGAATTTAAAATAGAAAAGAGATAGAGAGATGGAGGTGGAGAGAGAGAGATTTTAAGAAGAAGGGTTAAAGAGGATGAGGCTTGAGGTTAGAGTTTTACTAATTTCTTCTCTCTCCATGATTGCTCAACCACATGTGATAGATGAGGATAAAGAGCTAGTTTGGGTGTGGAATTGAAAATCATAGATTCGAGGCCCATACAATGGCATGGGCAATTACCTCAGCAATAGAATGCTGATTCTCTTCTCCCTCGGTGGTCCCTCATCGAGCCTCTATCTCGATGGTCCCTTATTGAATCTCTCCCTCGATGGTCCCTCATTGATCCCTTCGTCAGTTGTCCATCATCAAGCTATTTGAAAAAAAATCTGAGAAGCTTTTTGCAACAAAAGACAAAGGTAAGTTTTGCAAAAATAATGCCCTACAAACCAATCGCATATGTGATGCAATAGGATGTTTATCTTCTAAACTCATATAATTAATATTAATATTATTAATAAATAGATATTTTTGATTCATTATATGCTGCATCTTATTGTTCTTAAGATTATAATGAACTCCATAGGTCTGGACAATGGTTTTAGGGCCATGATGAGATCACGCCAGTAAGACCTAAATTCTTGATAGCCTTGATCTAAAATATTCCTAGTCGTTGGTATATTGAGTTGGGGATCAATGATACCAGTAAGACTGGCATGTCCTATGTATACTCAGAAATGAGGGTGGTTGATCTAACAACTACTTGTGTGGTGACACTAATACAAGGATATGGATGCTCATTAGAAGATAAGTTCACTGAATTAACCTGCGAAGAATAATTAGATGAGGTCTAATTTACTTGTCAACTGATAATTCTCTAGTGGGAGTTGTGTAAGTGATCTTTTGACCTATGGTCACATGGTACTTTGTGTACATAGATCCATATTTTGGTTCACTACCTAACTTGGTTCTCTGATCTTTGTGTGGGGTATTCTGGATATGGTGAAGTATGCATGGAGGTTGTGAGTGATCAATAAGAGATCAGTCACTCCTAATAAGGAGAGTGAACTTCCTATGTGATCTCATAGGACGATGATTCTGGAAGTCTTTGGCCAAAGCAGGGTGATAATTAGAAAATAATTTCTAATGTATCATCAACTGAATCATCACCTTCAGATCGAGATACATAAAGATAAGTGATTGGGTTTGATAAATTTTTATGCCCACAGCTCATCTGGGATATTGTTTGACTGAAGGATTGAATTACACGGGAACTTGCCACTGAAGAGTATTTTGATAATTTTCATCAAAATTTCAAATCTTTCAGGTAGTCATGATATATTGCTAGACGTCAATGTAGACTTATGAGCTTGACAAAAATTGAAAGAATTTAATTCTGAAATCAATTTAGAAGAGTCCAAGTTGATTGAGACTCTTCGGGTGACCTAATCTCATCGAATTAGGGTTACGTCGAAAATTTTAGTCCACTGCTGGCTAGATTTGGAACCCAATGTGTCATACATTTTTAGATTTGGTCTTGATCTAATTTATTAAAGTTTAATATAAATTTATAGATCAATTTGATATGCTAGCACATTGTATTAACCCAAGTTTTCAAATTGGTTTAGTTCAAAGTA
>KE505749.1:188527-205602 GCA_000441515.1 Elaeis oleifera
ATATATATATATATATATACTTTTTTAGTGCGGTACGTCCATCAAGTAATCGAATTGAACTGACGAGATTGTTTGTTATTAAGGATTAAATTTGAATTCAAATTTCACAAACTGGATCATGTAATCGAGAATTCAAATTTCATAAGCCGGATCACATAATCAAGATTTCAAATTTTATAAGCCGGGCCACATAATCTAACAGGAAAAACATATGAAAAATCAATGAAAATAGAGGAAAGATGGAAGCCATCGTCTAAGCGATCGTCAATAAAACATATTGGCCACTACGGCTGCTCAATGGGGATTGGGCAAATTGGCTGGGATTCGGGTCTGAGGGCTTGCCTTAGACTTTGGAGAGTGGTCGCCAGAGTGGGATGGGACGGAGGCCGCATCCAACGAGTCCTTGGCGACAAAGATGGAAAACTTGCTGCCCGCTCCATAAGGACAGCATTAGAGAGGAAGGTCGGGGAGCAGTCGGATGGGAGGTCAAGGTTTTGGGACCCCTTAGCCCGAATCGCCACAACTCGCCATTGCTGGAGGGGCAGCGACGGCTACAGGCGAGTCATCGAACTCCGAGTCATATAGGAGCTCCACACCCTGGTTGGCCAGGAGGCCGAGAAGGACTATGAAGGAGCTACCGCCGCTAGCCGATGGTGGGGGCTCCAAACTGGGGTGCACTGTGTTTTCCCTCATCAAGCTCTGGATCTCTTCGAATCGGAGGGATTCCATGATTTCTAGCGTGTAGGTGCTGAAATTTTCAGATCTGTCTCCTAAGCTTCGCATCGGCTGAGGTTGAATAAGAGGTAGGAGGCGGGAGGTATCTTAGGTGGATTCAAAAATTTGACACGTGGCGTATTAAAAATTATCCTATAATCTCACATGTCAATATAGAATGCCACCCTTAACACCATGTATTATTTTACTATTGTTATATATATACTTGCTATATGCTGTATATATTAATGCTACACAGTTCAATGTAACATCCTCTCGATTGGTCTTTTGTGTGGGGATATGTTATCGTCGTGCCTAGGTAGTCTTTTATATTCCTCACACAGCTTTGGAAATATGATCCATGGTACCGTCCATTCCCACGTAATGCACAAGCTTGACCAGCCCGGCCTTATGTTTCTTATCTTAGATTATTTACAATCTAAAGTTAATTTATCGTGAATCGCCCAGGAAACATCTTTAATGCAATCCACACATGTACCAAGATCAGTAAAATCTAGATTTGAAAGAATCTCATTCTTTATTAGTCTCTCTAATCTTTCTTTGGATATATGATCCAAACCCTTATGCCACAAGTAAGCAGAATTTTATTGACAAACTACGCTTAATTGCAATATTACGATGAATAATAAGTAGAAATTCTACAAAGAGATTGTCAAATTTCAATTTATATAAACATCAATAAGAATACCAGAGCCAATAAAGATGTATTCTTATATAGACTGAAACAACCATGTCCAAACTTAATATTAACTTAAAACATCAAGTTTTGAAAGAGAAACTAGATTCCTAGATATTGAAAGTACATAAACTATCTGTAATAGATCTAGATGATAACTAGTATCCAAGTTCAAACGATAAGTCCCTATACCTTCAATTGGAACGTTCATATAATTTTCCATGAACAAAAAGTCCTCAGTTGGGTTTGTGGTTTGGATCGTAAGGAATCCCTGCATCATATTGGATACATGAGTAGTAACACTAGAATCAAGCCACCAAGTATTACAAAGAACTTCAGTTAAGTTTGATTCGAAACATACAAAGCATTGGATTTATCTTTCTTTTCGAACGACGTCTTACATTTCTGACAATCTTTCTAATAGTGTCCTACTTTCTTACAGAAGTGACACTTGTCTACCTTTTGTTCCTTCTTATCAGCCTGAGGAACCTTAGCAGGTATTTGCTTCCTCTTCTTAAACTTGTTGGTTTTCATCTTGAGATCTTTATCAGCTTCTTGACTCACGAGGTTAATGAAATGACTTCCTTGCTTCTTCAGTCTTGTTCCTTCTGAGTAAGCATACTGGACAATTTACTAATATTTACTTGTCCTTAATAATGTTATAGTTAATTTGAAATGGTCCATACTCAGGAGGGAGTGAGTTCAGGATAAACTACACTAAGAAGGAGTCTTCCATTATCATCCCTAAAGTTTTAGCGTTGCTGCAATGTTAGTCATCTCGATGATATGCTCTTGCATACTCCATGACCTATTGAACTTCATGGTTGTGAGTTTTGCCATTAATGTACCAGTAAGTGACTTATCTACAGAATAAAATATTCTTCCATAAACTTCAGATATTCCTTTGCACTTTCTGTTTGTGGAATAGTACTTTAAATATTATTGACAATAGTCATTCACATGAACATGAGACTTAATCTGTTAGATCATTTTCATGCTTTGTGGTATGATTTCTCTTCCTCACTGCTCGCATCCGTAAGAGCAATGGGTTTATCTTTCGATAGTGCTAAGTCAAGATCCAACACACCTAAGTGAAAATTGATTTATTCGCACCATTCAGAAAAGTTCAAACTATTGAATATGGTAACAGATGAAGCATGTGAATGAAGAGAAATAGCTGTAAAAGTAATACATAAATGTTCAAAACTAAAATAATTTCATTATGAATTCAGACAAACAACAATAAAAGCATATTGTAGTTCCCCTTTGGGTAGATACTACGATATACTATCATAATTTAAATATCATTATTGATCTTTATCAAACAATTAAACATTCTCAATCAAACATATATTATCTTTGGATATACAAATATATTTGACCAAAGAATATTAATTTACCTGTATCATGCTCACTATTCATAGAATAATTGATTTACCTTTGAGTAAATCCTAAAGTTGTAATGACTAGTGAACGTCAATTTATCCACTTATTTTCACTAATAGGTATTTATTAAAATCATAGATAAATGATCATTTTATGCTTGTTCATTTTCTTAAGCATTCAAGTTTGGCCACTTTGGTAACTAACAAACTATATATAAACGTAAGATCATGCATATAAACAATAATTGATATTCCAAAATAATAGACATTTTAATGATACAACCATAATATAACAATATCAAAATTTCACTAAAATATCAACATAATTTAATTAAATAAGTAACATAAGCTATTTTTCAAATAGTACATCCATAGGGCATTTTTTCATATTTCAATTGCTCCAAAAGATTTCTTAAAATATGGGTATTAGCTTGTAGATAGTCAAAATTCCTTTCTTTCCCCTTTTTTTTCTTTTTTTTTAATTTGACACTTCACGATTTTCAAAGTATCAAGTCACTTCAGTTAAAAACACCTCTGTTGCCTTAAGCCGTGGGATCTGTTGCCTTATGCCATGGGATAGATAAACCAATAACAATCAATTGATCAGGAATGGGTAGCTTGACTACAATGTCCTATATTTATCTCTTATAGATAGATTCTTTGGGGAAACTTATAGTCTTTGGCCTTATGGAACTTGAACAGGCAGGGAACACCTTAAACATGAAAGGTATTATTACAGTCACCCAAAATTATGGGCCTCCTAACAATTTGATCAAAAATACATTAAATGAGTTTACAGTGCCCCGATGATGGGTAAGGCCGTCTAGAAATTAATGCTAATTTCCCTCATGTTGGTGGTAAGATGCCATCATCCATCAATTTACCAAGAGTTTATGATTCAATAGATAAACTGATGCAAAGGCAAGATTTCTTAAGCAACTTTAATGGAGAAATTTTATTCTAAATCTGGCTTTGATACCAAATGTTAGCAACATTAATCATCAACATACATGCTTCATCATGAATCTAGAATCTTAAATAAATTTTTATGTTCAAAGAACATCATGAATCCAGATCTTGAACAAAAATTTTTGACAGATGCGTTAGAAAGCATATTTGACGTGGAAGAGAAGGAAGATATCCTGTTAGGAGAAGGTGATCCCCTTGATAAATTGGTTTCTCTCCCTCTCTCTTTGTTTTGTTGCAATAATTTTGATGGTTGTTGTGGCTGTTACCTTAATGGGCAGGGAGAGGACCAATATATATATATATACATATATATACACATATATATACATATATATATATACATATATATATATATATGTATATATACATATATATATATATGTATATATCTTTCTTAGTGTGGTATGTCCATCAAGTAATCGAATAAAACTGACGAGATTTGTTTGTTATTAAGGATTAAATTTGAATTCAAATTTCACAAACTGGATCGCGTAATCGAGAATTCAAATTTCATAAGCCGGATCATATAATTGAGAATTCAAATTTTATAAGCTGAGCCACATAATCTAACAGGAAAAATATATGAAAAATCAACGAAATAGAGGAAAGATGGAAGCCATCATCTAAGTGATCGTCAACAAAACATATTTGGCCGCTGCGGTCGCTCAATGGGGATTGGGCAAATTGGCTAGGATTCGGGTCTGAGGGTCTGCCTTAAGCTTTGGAGAGTGGTCATCGGAGTGGGACGGGATGGAGGCTGCATCCAGCGAGTCCTTGGCGGCGAAGATGGAGAACCTTGCTGCCAGCTTCACAAGGACAGTGTTGGAGGGGAAGGTCGGGGAGCAACCGGATGGGAGGGTCAAGGTTTTGGGATCCCTTAGCTCGAATCACCACATCTCGCCATTACTGGAGGGAAGCGACAGCTACAGGTGAGTCATCGGACTCCAGATTGTATAGGAGCTCCACACCCTGGTTGGCTAGGAGGCCGAGAAGGACTATGAAGTTGCTGCCACTGCTAGCCGACGGTGGAGGCTCGAAACTGGGGTGCACTGTGTTTCCCTCATCAAGCTCTGGATCTCCTCGAATCAAAGGGATTCCACGATTTCTAGCGTGTAGGTGCTGAAATTTTCAAATCTGTCGCCTAAGCTTCGCATCGACTGTGGATGAATAAGAGGCAGAAGATGTCGTGGGTGGATTCGAAAAATTTAACATGTGGCGTATTAAAAATTATCCTATAATCTTACGTGTCAATATAGAATGCCATCCTTGACACCATGTTTTATTTACTATTGTTATATATATACCAGCTATATGCTGTATATGTTATTGCGACACAGTTCAACATAACATCCTCTCGATTGGTCTTTTTGTGTGGGGACATGTTATTGTCGTGTCTAGCTAGTCTTTTATATTCCTCACACAGCTTTGGAAATATGGTCCATGGTACCGTCCCTTCCCACATAATGCGCAAGCTTGACCAGCCCGGCCTTATCTTTCTTACCTTAGATTATTTACACTCTAAAGTTAATTTATCGTGAATCGCCCAGGAAACATCTTTAACTTGTAGATGGAAAATACGATGCTATGGGCGCTTAGCTGTTTGGCGGACGAGACTTCTTTGGCTAATAAAAGATACAAGTTTCGAATGGTGAAGCCTTCCGATCGGTGGAACCTGCATCCAATACTGATCGTTAGTTCATATACCAATAAGCGACGCGAGGGGAGAAAAAAATCTTTACGCACCGATGTACCGATGCATGATAAGATTAATTATGACAGCAGCTATTTCCATTTTGGACTCGACATGATTATTATTGTCATGGTTCTGACAACCTGGTAGGTGCTTTTACTCCAACCGGAATGCCAATGGACGCTACTTAAAGCATCTCACAGCGGCACATGTAGTGTGAGACACCCCGCTAATGCCCTCTCGACCCCACGCATGATATTATTTGTCGGCTTGAGATACCTCGAAGTGATTTGTTTTTTGGTTATCGTGTAAGCAAGCACGTAAAGATTTGGACTTTGGAGCCATGAATTCGCGAACGAGTATGCGGCGGTCATAAAGCAAATATCCGGTCCCTTGCCCGACTTTGAAATAAATCGAAGTGATGTAATCTTGAAATGCTCAGAGTCCTTCAGTTCGGATAATGATGAATGGAAGAGCACAATCACATAAACATCGATCGTGATGTTGATGCCAGTTGCAACCACTGAATTAACCATGGTTTACCATTCAAACGGTTATAAATACGAATAACATAAACATCCGTTACTGTACCGTTACTGTGTGATGGAGACCGTTGCTAGTGTTTGGCCCACATTTCAATTGATTTGAACACCTGAGGGTTCCCCATCAGAAAATTTCTAGCAAGGGAATTTATATTTCAGATCAGCTCTACGTACGGTCGAGGAGTTCAGACAGCCACATCCCAAAACTTCAGTCAAGATACTCTTTCAAGCTTCACCTCGGATATGGCGACCAACCATATTATCATCTCGTGTGCCCATGGATCTTAGCAGACCTCAGATTCTAGCGGAAGCACGCACCTACATTAATTCTACTGCACAGGGCCACTGGAGCTAGCTATCTTCGGTGATACCGCATGGGAATATATATAATTCGAGCACGTACGAGAATGTATGGCAAAAGGAGCTTGCTGGCTGATTACGTTATGGCCATGAATATATATAATTCATCGGCTTTGTATTTAAGGGAGCTCGAGGCTCTTCTTCTGGTATGCGCGCTCCCACTCACCTTCTAACCTCTTGAAGCCTTGCTATCCTAGCTAATTCTTAGCATCACGTAGCTAGCTAGCTAGTGATCATGGCCATGACCTTGAGAAACCTCTCTGGTATTGCAACTCTAGTAACAGTCCTTCTCCTCGTGCGTTCCTTCCATCCAGTTGGTGCAAGAGTGCTGGAGACGCTCGCGCCGATGCCTCCTACGACTGAGATGAAACATGCATGCGAGGCTGGAGAAACATTCAAGGCTCTGCGCCTCGGGAACCTCATGGATACCAGCCCAGGACACAGCCGCGGTGTTGGCCATGATGAACCCCCAGGCCCCTCCTCTTAAGTGAAATCTACGGTGGGACGAATTCCATTACCGTCATATGCATAATATACGTATATATGCTATATATATATATACAGAAATATGCTAGAGCTAGCGCACTGCACAAGTGAGATATATAAGTGTGATATACATGGTGGAGTCGGCAGTCTATTGCGATGAAGGGCAGCTGACAAGTTGCGAAGCTATGTCTTTGTCTGTTTTAATCTTACTAGTTTTTTTTTTCTTTTTAAATCATGTTTCTCCGGTCGGATAGTGTTGCTTGTTATCTTTGGGGCCTTTTGTCGTTTGTGTGGTTGTTTGGGACTGTGATATTCTGTACTCAGTATATGTGAAATCTAGTTTGGGCTTTGGTAATAATATGTGCTTAGGGCTAGCTTGGTGCCTCTCGAACGAAAATTACTGTACTGTAAAGCACAAGGCTCGGTTTCGGACTTGGATGACGTTCTTGCGAGCTCGACCAGGGAGCAGGCCTGAGTTTTGAGTTGCCTCATGATGCTATATATCTAAACTGGTTCTCTTAACTCACCTGATTTGGCTTGGACAAAAGTGAAACGAGATCTCGGTCACTCTGCTTGGATGCAAGATAAATTTAGAACTTGAGGGGTTGATGGTTCCTAATTAATTACAAATTTCAAGTGACGCAAGTTGGAAGCTTATGTGCGATGTTTCAACTTTGCATGGTTTTCATGTTTCTTGATTTCTCTATGCATTGCATAACATGAAGCGAACGCCACGATATGCATATCAGTGACGCTGATAAGAAGTGCCATTATTTGAATGACTGAAGGCAGAAATGCACTATTAAAAATAAAGACTTCACTGATGAAATTTTCTGGTAGGTGTGATCCGTCAGAAATTTTTGATGGATTATTGACAAATATGATTGACATCTCTCAAAATCTTTGATATCGATAAATAATTCGTTAGAAATTTTCATCAAGAAAAGAGCAACAAATAGGGTTGATATGTCTCAAAATCTCTGATAAATTTCTAACGAATTATTTATCAAAACAACTTCATTAGAAAATTCATCAAAATTTTCAAAAAATTTAAAATATAAAAATATTTGTGATCGATTTTATGACAAATTATTTATCAGTAACGTTTCTGATGAAAACTTTCGTCAGAAGCATAATTTCAATAAATTTTAAATTATTAAAATAGTTGTTTCTGATAGAAAGATGCATGATTAGAAATATTTTAACATTTATGACGGATAATCCATGGTATCATAAGTTTAAATAAAATCTAAGATATATTTTTAATTTTTATAAATAAATTTATAATAGATGGATGCTCCAAATTATTCGATAGTTTATCCATTATTTTTGCCATCAAGGCCTAATTGAGCCTTATTTACATCATAATTGATAAACTATTTATGCTATTTAAATCTTTACATATAAATCTAACTCAAAACTTTTACCCCATCCACTAAGCTTCCATGTTCGGCTGCCATATTTTTCTATTCGACTGCTCTAATTTCACACGATTGTGGCTCCTAAGGACAGAAGAAATGGAAGAAAATTCAGCGAAAAACTCCTTAAAAATCAAAAAAAATTTTTGAAAAAATCATAGGAAAATAAGGAAATGACAAAAAAATTAAAAGGTGAGATCCTTTTCTAAAATTTCTCTTTGCTTCTTTTCCTCTCAATGGGGTTTTAATCATCTCAAAGTTTTCGTGTTTGGGGTTTGGTTTTTCATCAATGGGAATCTCTAATATTAGAGTTTGAATGCTTTTTTTTGCAAGCCGTAAAGTAAAAAATCCTGAAACCTTATTAAATATTTGGGAATATTATTGAATCTCTAAGGTTTCCTTCCCTCCTTTTCCCCATCTTCAACAATATCATTTTAAGCTTTGATATATTTTTGAATGAAAGCTCTAATTTTGACCCTCTCTGTGCTATCTAAGATTAAGATTTTGATCCGAATCTAAGGGTTAGGATTTTAAACCATGATCTTTTGATGATTAAAAATATTTTTATTTTTTCTAAGCTAAGATTGGATTGGTGCATTAGCGGACCCAAGTAGCACCAACATAGAGTCAGACAATCGTTAACAATCATTTTTGATGGGGATATTAATGGTGACACTACAATATGATCAATTAGGTTTGAAATAATTAATCTTTATTTTGGTGTAAATGCTTCAGATAGATGGATAGCCATTTTCATCTTTTTAGCAAGGGAAGCTAGAAATACAAAAGAGCCTAATCAAATATTAAGATTTATTATATTTCAAAGATTAGAAGGCAATAGCATTGTCTTTCAAGGTCTTTATTCTTTGGGTGTATAAAGCATTTCTCAAGCAAAATCTAATTTTGCTCCCTTTTTTTTCCAATATGTAGAATATGGAAGTTGCAGGCCTCCCTTGTAAATTAAAATACATTCTTTAGATTTTGCTTTAGTAATATTCAACCAACCTCTACTTTAGTATATAAATTTAAACCTATTGTTTGCTAGTGTAACTAAACTCTTTTGGTCAGATATATGCAAAAAATCAAGAGATATGCTACTGCTATTTGTTTTAGCTATTGGAGAGGCAATTTAATTAGAACCTACTGAAAGATAAAAAGATTCTTAATGGGTTCGTGGATAATGTTAGTAATTGCCAAGATAAGAAGAAAATTAAATGTTGCGGAAGATTGAGACTTTTGAAAATAGTTTAAGAAAACAAGAATCACCAATAAAATATTGTAGAGGCAAAGTTTGTTTGTTTAATCATCTATCACGAGCTTGATTCTCAAAGCACTATCTTTGTCTACCTTTTGGTATGTTATTCTGATTGTTAGAACACCATTATGTGAGATGAAAAATAACTATCCCCACATATGTTGTTTCAAAAATTGAATCAAGACTTGTTTCAAGCTATCATACTTTACCAAAAAAATAGTATTATAATTTTACGACTTTTTCTTTTCTTGTAACATTTAACTTGTCATGAATATATTTCACTCTTGAATATCACTAGATTCTCATATCTCTTTCTATAGAAAGAGGGATGCACAGTAGATCATTCTGGTATATATGTTCTTATTTAAGAAACTTTGGAATGCATGAATTTTACTTTGTTTATAATCTATGAATTTTTTTTAGTTGATTTTCAATATGATTATTCATTGAAAAAGTGGTTCATGCGGTGCCTTGATGGAGTATATTGTTATATTGCTATCTTAATTTTTTTTCTTCGTCTTTTGATCGAATATGATATAATATTTGTGAATTATATTATATTTATAATCTTGCATTAACTCTTACACTTACATGATATTGCTCTTAGCTCTATCCTGAAAAGAAGAATTCAAAACACTCCAAGCCTCCTCTTTCTGTCATGGATCTTATTCAGTCCTCTTAGGTATCAAAAGAATTAGACTTCTTATGTATATTTAAAGCTAAGAATATCTTGCCAGAGTCAAGCTATCTTACCAAAGTCATCCTATATCGGTCTTCAAGTTGGATTGTATTCCTCAACTATCCAGGTAATTAGGTTCACTTTCCAATTTTTGCATTGGAATATCAATGTCTGTTATTAATTATTGTGTATGTAACATCTATAAGAATGTGACATAGTAACACTCCCTGAAATATTTAATGATGTGTTAAGATTGTAACTTTGTAAGGAATTGTAATTTAATAAGTTACATCATGTTTGATTATTAATCATCTACTTGCTAGACCTCTAAAGTCTTATATCTACTTTCATCTAAATGCTTGGTTAAAATTGATCCTCCTAGTTCACAATGTTAGATCCTTCATTATCAAATGATGATTCTAAATTATGTTATAGTTACAATTGGATATATTGATGTAGATGCCAAATTAAAGGATCTTGATATATGGATCCTTTTCTATAATATTTGATTGATTTTATAAATTACTTAGCACACAAGATTTGACCTTTGATAACAAAATGCACTTGGATGTGTAGGAGCTATCAAAAGATACTTCATAGGTTCAATTGATATATATGACTATTTGTATAGATGATCCATCATAAGATTTAACTTTGATGACAAAATGCACTTAGATGTGTTGGAGCTATCAAAAGATACTTCATAGGTTCAGTTGATATATATGACTATTTCTATAGATAATCCACTATTGTCGCATGATTACAGTGATAAAGATCTTGTAAAATAATCATCATCATAATAGCTAAAATACTTATTATTATAACTGCTGGTAGGCACATGCAATTGTATGCGGAATTAGGGAAAATATACTACGTTGAAGTGTCTTCAGAAATAGTGAGTGGCATTTAGTTCGTCAAAAGTTAACTAATCATTTAGTCTATTACTTAGCTTGGGTATGAACTCTCATAATTAATATATGATATTATAGTTGATAATGATAAGAAGTGGGTGCCATTCTGAAAGGAAGTTCTAGGGTGTCATACACTCCTAAATTTTAAAGTCTCAAATGGTTATTGTTCTATAAATATTCTTGCTAATTTATGATTCCAAGCTTTTTATCAAGCTATGCACTGCATGTGCTCCTGGTTTTGACGTTGCATCTTCTGAACCGTGAACATCAGACAATCTAGTGAATCTACTATGTTGTCAATCCCCTTTCTTCCTTCCTCTTTCTCTACAATTCCCTCTCATCCACTTTCTTTCTCGTTATTGTCACATATCTCTACTTGTTTAATTATCTTTAATTTACTGGAATCATATGTTATATTTGCAATTTTACTTGATCAATCAACTAGATCTCAAATTTGTTGATCCCTAAAGATATTTGTTGGATATATATTACTAGAGGCATATCTGACCATTCTTGTAAGGTTTCCACCATCTGCTTGTACTGAAATTTTATTACAGCAGCCAAATTGTTCTCTCTTCTAATAATCATTCTATAAAGCCCTTAAAAATCATATTCTAAGGTTATCAGTACCTTAAGGGGACATTATAGCTTGCTAAAATTTTTGGGAAGCACCCACACTTTTTTTTGCAACTCTAATAAATTCTTCTAGAGGTTCTGTGGGATATTTAATTATTACATAGTCTTTAACCAATGTTTTAAATCTAGGTACCTAAGGGTGTAACCAAGCATAAATAATAGAAGTGAAGACATGGTTGAGTTGCTCAAGGTACTTGGGCTCATTCTTGATGACTAGCACATATAGGCACTGGGCAGAACCAAATAATTGGTTATCAATCTGACATCAATCAAGGTTTGTTGAGAGATAACTTGGATCTACTTTAGAAACCTTTGAGCTATAAGGTATTAGCTTTTCTGGATGGTTTTATAAGAGTTTTACAAGTACATTCTTGATTTCAGCTTTTCTGGATGAGTAGTTATAATCAGGTTGTAACTATCATATGAAAGACCAAATGTTTGGCAATAAGAGATTATTCTTAATTGCTATGATTACATATTTTAGATTATAAATATGGATGCTTCAGCTGTAGCTAAATTTTTTAGCTTTCTTTAGATGAAAAGAGAATTTTTGTAGTTGTCTAGTACTGCTTGCCTAGGATAGTTATACTGTTATAGTTGTATGCTTCCCAACCTCATAGGTTTTTTCTGTTTATATTAACTTCAAACTTTTGACTGACTTATCGATCTCCAATATCATCACTATTTTAGAGTCCCATCATCTACTTTCAGTAATGTCTGGCTCTGAGGGTGTAGGTACAATAAACTCCATCAGTATTTACACTCATCAATAATGAATGCAACTCATCATAAAAGAAAGGTGCATTAATTATTTGTTTGAAGCATGATTTTCTTGTTACCCGCATTTCATGCCTATATGCTATCTTGTGAACTCTATTAACTTGCATGTCATGTCCTTTTATGGCTCATTTGGTTATAGATTACATATCTTTTTTTTTTCTAAGTCATATTTCTGTTCTTTCATATTCTAAGTTTACAATAAATATCATGATTCGGTGGTTGACCGACATAAACCTGTTACCATCTGAGTGAATTTCGATGCTTTAAAGCATGTTATTTAACCTATTTCTTATATTAGTATATGATATTTATCTTATTCTTTTATTAGTGCAAAACTAAAACATGTTTGGAGATCATACTTGAATGTATAATTGGTTAACTAATGGGTATATAAATGCTGAATTTATTTTAGAGGTTGAAGAGTTTCTTGATTTTGCTTTTTTGAATCTACACATGTGAGTGAAAACAAATAAGATGTCCATGCTCTAAATGTCGCAATCAAAAGTGAGATACTCATGGTCAAATGAGAGTTCAATTATATAGAAAAGAATTTGTTGAAGGATATATTGTGTGGCTTTCACGTGATGAATATTATGAAGAACAATGGGTGCCCAGAGAATCTTCAACAAGTAGAAATTAAATGAGAATATATATATATATAGGAGATAATGTATTTATATGGAGCAATAATAATGGATGCAACAGATAATAATTATGAGTGGCCTACAGATAAAGTTGATGAGATTAGATTGGATTATGAACCTCCTAATCTAGAAGCTGCTAAAGTTTATGATTTGTTTAGATATGCTGATGAGCCATTATGAGTGGGTTGCAAAAAGCACACGAAGCTATTTGCAGTTTCAAAGCTTCTAAATTGTATGTTTGAATTTAACATAAGTGAGGATTGTTATAACCATCTCTTTTATATAGAAGTTATTATGCAACTTTTATGAGATAAAAAAGATGGTTGCAAAGCTTAGTACATATGAAGATAGATGTTTGTCCTAGCATATGCATGTTATACTATAAAGAAGATGAGAATAAGATGGTATGCTCGATTGATTCATGTCCTCGATATAAACCGAAGAAAATATTGGTAGCACAATAAAGAAAGGTATACCTTATAAAGTCTTGCACTATCTTCCTCTCACAGAGAGACTTCAAAGACTTTACATATCCTCAAAAATTGCTGAGCAATGATATGACATATGGTGAATAGGTATATTGATGGTACTATAGAATATTCATATTATATTGAGGTGTGGAAGCATTTCGATCGAACCCAGCCTAAGTTTGCCTCTGATCCAAGGAATGTGTGACTGGGAATGTGTATAGATGGATTTAATCCATTTATCTACTCATCAACTCCTTACTTTTTGTCAGTGATTATAATCATATATAATTTGCCTTCCTGGATTTGTCTCAAATAACTGTACATCTTCCTAAATATTGTCATATCAGGACTGAAAAATCTATGCAAGCATATCGATGTATTTCTTAGACCTTTGATTGACGAGTTAAAAATATTATGGAGTACAGGGGTCAACACTTATAATATTCATTAAAAGTAAAATTTTCAAATGAGAGTAGCATTTTTATGGACAATCAGTGATTTTTCTAGCTATGTTATGCTATCAGAATAGAGCACATATGGAAAATTAGCTTGTCTTTACTGTATGAAGCGTATTAAGGCATTTACTTTACAGATAGATGGAAATGTGTCCTTTATTGATTGCCATCACCAGTTCTTAACTATCAATCACTCCTACATAAATAATGGGATACCTTTAAGAGGAGTACAATTGAAAATTTTCTTCCTCCTCCTTGATTATCTGGTGATGAATTATTATAGAGTACAGAGTCTTCCTGATATCACATTTAGCACCCAGAGTGGTAAATATATTTTTTTTATTTCGACCAACATAATTGGGTGAAGAGGAGTATTATTTAGGAGTTACTTTACTGGCACACAAATCTCATTCGGTATAATTTAGATATCATGTACATTGAGAAGAATATTTTGACAATGTATTGAACACAGTAAAGGATATCAAAGAGAAGACTAAAGATAATATAAAAGCTAGATTGGATCTTGCCATATATTATAAGTACTTACATTTGGAGTTACAATAAAATGATAATGAGAGAGTGTACAAACTTAAGGTCACCTATAGTTTGATTAGAGAATAGAAAATTGATGTCTACAATTAAGTTAAAGAGTTGAAGTTCCCAGATGGCTACACCTCAAACATATCCTGATGTGTGAATGTGGAGCAATGCAAATATATGGATTAAAAAATCATGATAATTGTCATATATTTGTGGAGAGATTGTTACCTATTACCTTTCATAACTTGTTGCCATATCCTATTTGGGTGTATTAATCGAGCTCAGCCACTTTTTTAGAAACTTATGCTCTACTATCTTGCATATTAAGCATATGGAGACGTTGGAAAAAAATATTGTAGAGATCTTATGTCAATTAGAAAAGATCTTTCCTTAAATTTTTTTGATTCAATAGAGCACTTGCCAGTGCATCTTGTTTATGAGACTAAAATTGTAAAACCTATTCAATTTCACTGGATGTATCTATTTGAAAGATAAAATTGATAATTAAGTGATCATAATTTTTTTGAAGTAATTAAATAACATAATTGTTTGTATGTTGTGTTAACTTATTGGGATAACAGTGTTATTGGGATAACTTTAAGTATATGTTCTATTTAAAAAAAGTATGAATAAGGCTTGTATCAAGGGATCGATTTATGAAGCTTATATTATAGAGAAATTATAACTTTTTGCTCACCTTATTTAAACCTGAGATTCAAATACGATAGAATAGAGTTCTATTGAATGATGATAGGGGGAGCTGAGGGGCCTGTGAGACTTTTATCTATTTCTTTCATCATATTTGACCATTTAGTCCAATAAGATCTCGTAGGTACAATATGGACATATTTATGTCTTGCTAAATCGTGATGAGCTCGGATCTTTTATCGAGTAAGTGTATAAATTCTTATATCTTTATAGTAATTATTTATTAGAAAGATAATTTATAGCTACTAATTGAATTATAATATAATTATAGGCAATATAATGATTATGTGAGGGTATGCTATCCTTCGATAAGCAATAAAGAGGTGGAAAGATCTCGTGAATAGGGATTTACAAGTTGGTTAAAACAGATGGTTAGTAAATGATTATTTCAATGAAAATTATTTCTTTATTTATATATGGATTATCAATTTATTAATATTTCTATTGAATAGGCAAAATAGCTGAAAATGGATTTAATGACCGCATAGTGGATATAGCGCAAGATCTCTCAGGATGGTGAAAAGCTATAAGAAGTATTTTGTCAATAGATTCAAATTTCATACAGTTAATAATAGTCCAGTTAGAAAATAATAAATAGTGGAGTTTGTGTAAAGAGATGTTATAATGATTATGAATGCGACTATTGTGGAATGTTACTTGAAATTATAGAGCTACAGTATTATGATGTTGGAATAAGATTGTACTATTCAAATATAATTGGTATGATATAGAGAAAAAAATTATAGTCGATAAATATGATCTTATTGAAGTTTAATACTATTTTCGTCTTTCCATAAATGAGCCATTTGTTCTAGCTCAGCAAGTACAGCAAATTTATTATGCAACTTATCCATCAAGAAGGAGAGAAAGATGTGATTAATGGGTTGTTTGCAAAATTAGAGCAAGGAGCATATATGACATCTCAATTGCTGCCATCAATGAAGAAAATGTGGCTATGACTGGTGATGTCTATCAAAAGGATAAGATGCACATTCCAGCTTTAGTCAAAGCAATAGATGCACTTGATGGTGTTGATATTCTTGTTGATTTTAGTATGTATCAAGAATTTGATGGAGATGAGTTAAGACAACTGCAACAACAGATAGTAGAATTGGAACAAAAGTATGATGAGGAAGATAGAGAGGAAGAAGAAAAGAGAAATTTGTTGAAGAAAATGAGAATGAAGAGGAAGAAAATTAGTTTGAATTATTGATAGTGATAATGATTAATTATAAAAAGGATGTGTGTAATTTTAGATTTTCATAAAATATATTGATCTAAATTACTATTTTTGATAGACAATTTTAACCCATGTCAAGTCTTGTAAAATTATTTAAGAATATTTTAAAATTTAGTTATGATATTATCTTTATCAACAAGCATATTCTATTATGATAGTTATTGTCATAATTTAATTTTATTATATTTCAATTATATTTGACTAATAAAATTTTCTTCCAAACAATATGGTAATACGAGACGGTGCAAGTAGCTCAATAGAGATAGGAGAGGTGGTAGAGGATGAACGTTGCATCATCATCATCTTACTTCTATTGATGGGTTGGTAGAAGGCCACTATTATATCTGTAAGATATTCAGGGCACTTTTATATCCCATATGCAAGGCCTGCAGTATACTTTTCTCCATCACCGGGGACAAAATGATACTACTAGCATTGTAGATGTGATGACCCAAAACCAAGGCCCAAGCCCGAGTTAAGAAACCCAAGCCCAAAG
>KE505749.1:211093-224068 GCA_000441515.1 Elaeis oleifera
GGGCGTGACAGTAGATGATACTAAACCTACAAATACGTAAATGATGATTTATCATTAGATCAAATATTAGATATCAATCCACCACCATTTGCGTCATTCAGGACAAGATGGCTATCACGATAGAGGATGGAAAGTATGTGATGGTTAAATTGCTTTTAATTCATAAAATTATCAATATTATATTTAATATTACATGAATAATTATTATTAATCCTATGATTGATTTTGATGATTCTAAAATTTAAGTGATGATAATACTAATCATGTATTCAAAGATGAATGTAGGATTTCAAGGTCCTTAAATTGAAGAATTCATCTATTGAAGAAATTTTCTCAAAAGAAGTTAAATCAAAAATTATAAAGATAATTTTCAAGATTCAGACTAGTGGAGTCGACTCTAAAAGACTAAGAGTTGACCCATGTACCGAAATAGGCTAAAATAAAGAGATTTTAAGTTTCAAAATATTCAAGAATCAATCTCAAATAACTAGAGTCGACCCCAGGATAGCTAGAGTCGATCCCTAAGAAATCATAGTCAACCCCAAGCCTAGGACTATACTAATGGTTAGCTTTTTGCACTACTTTTAATGGCTAGTTTTACTTCTAATAACTATTTCAGCTCTTCCAACGGTCAAAACTCATTCTCAAGTAACTTTTAAGCCTTTTACAGATTAGAGAATTAATTAGGAAGCAAGAGAAAAAGATTGAAAAGAGAAATTAATCAATTTATGAGAGCTACATTCAACATCATTAAGAAGAGAAAAAGAGAGAATTTTGTACATAGATTTTAGTAAGCTTTCAAGAGCAATTTTTTCCATCATCAACAACATCCTTCTAAGCATCGAAGGAGAGAACTCAAGCGTCAAAAGAGTAATTTTTCATCGACTTTCTTTAAGCTTAAAGAGTTTTTATTTTTATTTTACTTGTGCTGAATTTCTATCCATTGTATTTATTTTTTTTACAAATTTTTTTGGAGGAAAAAACTTAGGGTTAAGATCCATCCAAGCTCAGAATTAAATTTTGTAGATTTTAGTTAATGAGTCTGTAAAATCAACTAGATTGATTGTGAGTCTGAAAAGTAATCGAAATACGATTTGGTTGGTGATCCTAAAAATTAATTAAATTTATTTGTGAGTTCGGATAAAATAAATGTACTATAATCAGAGAGATTATAGTAAAATTTTCAAAGGACTCTTGGTGAGTGGAGGTATGAAATTGCATCAAACCACTATAAATTACTTTCTATTTGTGTTGTACTTTATCTTCTTACTTTTTTTCTTACGTTATATTATTTCAATACTTGCATTGCTTGTTCTACATCTTAATTTGCTACTACACATTGCATGCATATTCAGTATAAACACTCAAATTAGTTTAATTTGAAGTATATAATTGTTTAAATTTAATTTGATAGAAATTTTTAAAGAACCTAATTCATCCTCCTTTTGAGTTGCTAACCTTCTGAGCAATAAATGATATCAAAGTGGATGCTCTGTTATTTGTTGTTGACCTAGTGGTCTAAAGCCAAAGATCCTGACAATTCAAATTGAATTTTGTTTAATGAAGATCATTCTATAGATCATCCATCACTCTTTAATAGATCTAATTATAATTATTAAAAATTAGGATAAAAATTTCATACAATCATATGATTATAATTTATGGAAGATTATAGTCAATCATGACTACAAGAAAAATGACTTTTAGCGATGGCTATTAGTGATGACAACTTTGCCGTCACTAATAATAGTTTTATCAACCATCAATTGTGATAAAAATAAGCCATCACAAAAAAAATTATTTATTAAACTTATTAGCGACGGTGAAGAAGTATTAGCGATGGAATTAGCTATCGTAAAAAAAATTATTTATTAAACTTATTAGCGATGATAAAAAAAAGTATGAGCGACGGTGTTTACCGTTGCTAATACTTATTAGCGATAGCACTATTAGTGATGAAATTAGTCATCACAAAAAAAAGTTATTTAGTAAACTTATTAGTGAGGATGGATAAAGTATTAGCGACGGCGACTTGCCGTCGCTAATAAGTAATTTTTTTCCTTCCCCCGCATGCCCTCTTTTCCCCAGTGCACTTTCATTTCCCCCGTGTGCCCGTGCGCCCCCTTTTCCCTCACCCCCCTCATTTTCCCCACCTCCTCTTTCCCCACCTCTGGTCCCCTCGCCGCCCCCTCTTTCCCCACCTCCAATCCTCCGGTCTACATTTTTGTTGGATATATGCCCTAGAAGCTAGATTGGTTGACACTTATAGAATATTTTAAGACATAATTATAATTAACTTGATATTAATAAATTATATTATTTTTTTATATTGTGTTTAATAGTGTTTGTGATTTATCCATTGGATTAATGGATAAGATAACATATATTCTCAAGAGTTGAGAATTTAAGATATTTGTTAATCTTAATTATCTCATAAATAACTTCCGATCATAGGATCATCACGGAGATGATAATCGATCTGAAAGATTAATGTATAATTGCTTCTTTTGGATAGATGAGTCTTGAATCTATAGTATAGAGATACCAGAGTGAAAGTACAAGTACTTGTTAAGAAGAAGGATACTGAGCATTACCAATCATGAATATTTACAAGAATTTTTATCTTTTCATCAGTGACTTGTTCATAGCTGCAGTTGTGTGAATTAGTTCTCTGATCTGAGGTACATCGGTAGTTCACCTTGAGGGTGCTATAGTTTGACTACACCATAATCCGTTCTCCTAGCCATATGGAGTTTTGAGGGATATATTGGCTGCAGTATATTCATTATAAAAATTGGATTACATCAAGATAGGATCTATCGATCTTGATAGAAGAGTAGTCCTATGTAGATCATGAGATTGAGTCTATAAGGTCATGGCCATGGCAATGTGAAAGATAGAAAGATGTTTCTATTGGATTTCACATGGAACTCAAATTGAAAGATTTTATCATATGACAGATATAAGGTTTGACGAGTTTATCTTTATCTTGATTCTATCGAAACTCGCGATAAAAGAATCGAATCACACAGTAACTACACCTAGAGATTCTTATTCAGTTCTAATAGGTTGCCACTATATACTGCTAGGTGTCACTGATGGATTGTGGGATCAATTAAATTATTTCGATGATTGACAATTCTAATTGATCGAATTGAAAAAAATTCTAATCCATCAAAAAATTTCGATGATATTGCTGATAGAGCTCACAACATGTTCCGTTACCATGCAGAATTGAACTTATGGGGTCACACAACAAAAGACTTTAGTCTAGGATTGTTTAAATGGACTCAATTGGTCAAATTAGATCTAAAAATAATGCTAGCATATGATTAGATCTAGATTTCTTCTGGATTGGGTTTCCTATTGGATAGGGTTCAGCTTAATCTAATTGAGCTCTAATTATGTACCAAGAGTTGGTTGCATTTAATTTGCTCCTGTTAAATTTGAATTAGATTCAAATTTGAAAGAAGCACACTTCTTAAAGATCGGTTGGATGGGATAAGAAGGAGGGCGCCAAGTGTTGCCGCCCTCTCTCTTTCACCGTGTTTTCGAGAGAGAAGGGATGCATGCCCCTTTTGGGTGAAATCCAAAGGGTGTGCGCCCCATATAGATAAAGATAAGGGTTGGGAGGTTACCATTTAAATTTGAAGTTTAGATTTGAAGTGTTCAAATTTGAACTTGGCTTGTTGGATAGGATCCACTTGAATTTAAATAAGTTGTTTGGATGAGATCCAATTTGAATTGAAATAAGATAACCTCCTTATCTACTTGTTTCTCATGCAATTGTTACATGAAGAAGTGAGAAGAGATTTCGGTCCTTCTCTTTTTGCATGGAGAAATAGGGCCGAGCCCATTGTGGATAATGGAGTTCGGTGGAGAGATAGATGGAATGCCCCATTTGAAATATGATTTCAAATGGATGCTGTCTTATCTAGTTTTTGTTAAGGTTTCAAATCTATAAAAACTCTCTTACAAAATAGATTTGGTATTCAATTCCATAAGACCTGAAACCCTGCCTTTCTTTCAACTCTCCTCATCTCCACACGCCTAAGCTGAAACCCTTCCTTTTTTCGACTCACCTCATCTCCACACGCCTAAGGTGTTAGGCTGATCTTCTCCACCTCTTCTCCCTATTCCTCCACTATACACCTAGGGCAGGCTATCTTATCCCACACTCAAAGGAGTTGGACTGATTCAGTGAGTGCTTGAAGGTGTTCAGACGCCATCTGATTGAAGGAAGAAGAAGGCTGCGGTGAGAGTCGATCCATCAGCCTCAGAGGTTAGATCATTACTGATCGAGAGCCCCAGATCCTCTTTAGAAAAGGTGGATCAAATTTGAAAAAAGCATCCTAGATGAAGGTCCGAGTGAAAATCTATAAAGGCCGAGCACATGCATGGCTCAACAGTGGACCTCGACTTACTACAGATCATTAGTCGTGGAGATCGTCTACCCATGTAAGGTGATGAGTATTGTTCTAATTAATTTAAACATGCTGAATATTAACTAATAATCTGTCTTTTAATCTATGTTTCAAGTGTCGGGTCGAAAAACTTTTTGAATTCTGTTGTACCAAGTTTGATCGATCCGGAGTGCGATCCTAAACCTTCAACTGGTATCAGAGCCAGATTGAGGACTGAAACATAAATCAAAATAAGATCTGATCAGATGAGATCTGATGTAGTCGGTACATCTAAAGTAGTTTAGATTTATTTTCAGCATGTGTTAGCTAGATCTAATGTAGTTCTTATATATGTGATATGTATAGAACTAGTTTTATATATGTGATATGCAGTAGATTAGATCTATTTAATTCTAACTAGCTAAATAATCGGATTGAGTGAACACCAAGCTATTCGGTCATAAGAGGAAGCAGGAAATAAGTTCCTCTCTTGCCCATTCAAAAGGGTTCTCTTATGGCATGTCAGAGTGTCATGTGAGATTTCATGATGAAGAACAATGAAAGGATCAAAACTTACTTTTGTGCTAAACCTTAGATTTGAAACCCTAGATTTGATTGATTGTGATGCATGGTTAGTTGTTTAGATCTGAAAAAGATTTTCAAATCTAAATTAAAACTATTTTTTGTGATGCATATATGATCTAAAAAATATCAAACAGATGAAAAAATTTCTGTCTGGCTTGCAGAAGTCGACTCGGTCCTTGTTTGAGTTGACTTCAATCTCTAGTGAGCCGACTCCTTTTTCTGTGGAGTTGACTCGAGATCCTGTGGAGTCGGCTTGGGTTGCATCGAGCCGACTTGATTTTGCAAGCCAGGAATGGAGTTTCTGTTTGTCACAGGGAGCTGGTTCAGTTTCTGATCCGAGCCGACTCACTATGATGAGTTGACTCGAGCCTAGGACGAGTAGACTCGAGGGTCAGTAGAAAGTTTTGAAATTTTATATGAGATGCAAACTTAATTAACTTGGATTCAAAATTATTTTGATATTTGAATTAGACTCATGAACTTAATTAGGAATCAAAAATGAAATTAAAAGATCTAATTAGAATTCAGATCTGACATAATTTCATAAATCATGGGTCAAGAGTGTGGATAGCTCAATTAGGTCTAGTGGAAGCAGTTGATCAAACCGACTCAAGAGTTGATTAGGTTTGGGTCAAAAGTGCTTCAGACCAATCCAATAGTTATAAGTTTGATCAGATCGATTAATAGCTATATGTTGTCGATCAATTTAAGATCTAATTCAGTTCAGGGTTCAAGTCCAGGTCAATAGGTTAACCTGATTGATTCTAATCAACCAATTTGATGTCTAAGGTAAGTACATAGATGGTAATTCTTTAATTGATTTCGTTATCTGACTTGATCAATTCATTGGTGTCTAAGAAAATAATAAAGGGACCCCACACATCTTAACTTACCTGACCATTTTAGGAGATTAGTTTCTGTATTAGATCAACTTGTTAAACTCAAGCTAGCCCATGCCACTAGGTTAGTCATGACCGTTATGACTAATTAAGGATGAGATCTGAATTAAATCTTTCTAATAAAATATTAAGTCTAGTGGTCTTCATCATTATAGTTATGCGAGTTCTTTCTGGGATTGATTGTTCTCAACTGGATATAGTAGTTCAGTTACATCGGAAAGACGCAACCATGACTATTAGATATGAGATGCTACAGATTGGAGATGGGATTAGGCTCAATATTTCGGACCCGCACCGTCTTCCCATGGCCCCATCCTCATGCCCTCATCTCTGTGGCCGCATCTCCGAGCCAGCATCCTGTCCTTGAGCCGTTCTCCCATGCCTCAGTCCCATTCTCCCCCTTTTCGGTGCCTCCTTCCTGGCAGTTCCCCCTCCTGTACTCTAGCATCCAGCAGCCTCGAGCCCACATTTCGGCCATGCCCGCAGCCACCCCGACCTTGCCGCCCCTGCCCTGCCAGCCCGATCCCATGGCCCCTGCCCCCCCGCCCCCACCCATGGCCCAGCACAACCCTACGACCCCTGCCCCGTTGGCCCGACCCGCGGCCCGACCCGCACCACCTTCCTGCGACCTCGTCCCTGTGCCCTCGTCTCCCTGATTGCATCCCCGAGCCAGCATCTTGTCCTCGAGCCATCCCCTCGCATCTCAATCCTTGCATGCCAGCCTGCGCCTCAGTCCTTGTGCGGCACCGCCTTCTGCTGTGAGTATTAGCGACGACATTAGCAATGGCTAATACCGTCACTAAAGTTAATTTTTTATTAATTATGTTAATTAAGTATAATTATATATTAAAAATTAATTAATTAAATATTAATTTAATTAATTAGTTAGATAATTAATTAATTAATTAATTAGAAGCATGGGACTTGGATTTTGGCATGCAGAGCGCTCAAATCGAGGGAAGGTGCTAGACAACATTGCAAACATTTGGCCGAAGCGTGCCCTGCATGCTCGAGCCTCGGGTCTCAGCTGGTGTCCAAGACATCTAGCCCCTGCACGCCCTACATGCTCAGGCTGAGGGAAGGTGCTGGTCAGCATTGCGAACATGATGTCAGAGCGTGCCTTGCGTGCTCGGGCCTTGGATCCCAACTGGCATCCAAGGCATCCAAAACTCACGCACCCTATGTGCTCAAGCTGATGGAAGGTGTCGGGCAGCATTGCAAACATAGAGCCGGGGCATGCCCTGCATGCTCGGGCCTCAGGTCCCAGCCGGTGCCCAAGGCAGCCAATCCTCACACAAGGGTCGAGTGCATATTCTACAGCATCCCATAATTGAGTGTTAATTTAAGTAATTAATTAGATATTAGTTTTTTTAAAAAATTACATTGCATGAAACCATAGATCCATCTTTTGATTAATATATATATTCTACTGTATCCGTATATTTATATATTTTTGTACAAATAGAAGAATTATGTACATTGATCAATTGATTGTCAAGTATGGATAGTTTGAAAAATATAAATAATTTTATAGGGCATTACAGTAATCAAACGGTATGATGAGAGTTTGAAAAAAATTTTGGATAGTATTTTCTTTAGTTCTCCTCATACATCTCAGCCGTATGGGGAGAACTAAGAAAAAATACTGTCAAAATTTCTTTCGATCTTTTTTGCATATCGTTTGATACTGTAATTGACCTATAAAATTAATGTATTTTCTGAATGGGATAGGATCTTCTATACTTATTAGTTGATGATAGGATGTATTTACTATGTAAGCCATTTTGAATGATAAATAATTAATTAACAGTTGTCTTATATTTATGTATATGTAGAATTCTTAGATAGTATGCCATGGATCATAATTGGATGGACCATCGAATAGTCGATGGGATGATTTCTACTGAATATAAAGAGGATGTAAAGTACTTCTACAATTTTGCTTTTAGAAATGCAGCACTCTTACATTAAGGATGGGTCGTTGCCCTTGTAATAGATGTGGTAATAAAAAATATTTGATAGGGATACAATTACTGTCCATTTGTATAAGAGTGGATTTATACCTAACTATAAGCATTGATACCTACATGGGAAGAGATGGGAGAAAGTTGCAAGGGTTAGAAGCGAGCAGGATAGGGAGACAAATGGAATAGTGGACACGATTATGGATGCGGCTGATCTTGAATTTAACTAGAATGTGAAGAAGATCCAGAAGCTGGCAATGATGATTTCTACTGTATGCTGAAAGATGCTAATGAACCACTATAATTGGGATGTAAAACACACATTATATTATCAGCTGTGTCAGAGTTATTGAACTTGAAGGTCGAGTTTAATATGACGATCAATTATTATTATAGGATGGTAGCAATAATAAAGAAAATACTATCAAAGAATGAGAAGCTTGTTGGGAGCTTCTATACTTCGAAGAAAATGGTTAAAGGGTTAGGCATGAGATATGAGAAGATAGATACATTCCGTAATAATTGTATACTTTTCTATAAGGATGACCAATTGAAGAGTTTATGTGACATATGTGGTGAAAGCCGATTTAAGCCAAGGCAAGAGGGTAGGAATCAGAAGAATATATCATACAAGATTCTTCGATACCTTCCCCTCACTCCTACACTTCGGAGGCTCTACTTGTCCAAAAGTACTGTTGGATAGATGAGATGGCAGAAAGAAAGAATTCATAAGCACTCCGACATGATGAGTCATCCATCGGATAGTGAGGTATGAAAGCAATTTGATGCTCGTCACCCTTTATATGCTCAAGAATCACGCAATGTCTGATTGGGTCTATCTATGGATGGCTTTACACTATTTAATCATGCAACGGCTCCTTATTCATATTGGTCAATCTTTATTACTCTATACAATCTTTCGCCTAGGATGTGTATGAAAGAACATAACATCTTTCTTACATTAGTCATTTCTAGACCACGACATCTTGATAGAAGTATTGATGTATATCTAAGGCTTCTTATTGATGAACCAAAATTCTTATGGTCTAATGGCATACGTACTTTTGATGCATCGAAGAAGCAGAATTCTGTAATGAAGGCTACATTGATGTGGATCATTAGTAATTTTTCTGCTTATGAAATACTGTCAGGATGGAGCACTCATGGGAAGCTTGCATGTCTCTATTGCATGGAGAATATAAAATCATTTTAGCTTGAGCATGATCGTAAGTCCTGCTGGTTCAATTGTCATTGTCAATTCCTCCTCGAGCATCATCCTTTGAAAAGCAGCGAGATAATTTAAGGAGGAATAAGATAGAGAAGGATCATGTACCCCTATGCCTCAGTGGTATGGAACTATTTCAAAGGGTATCCCAACTGGATGAAATCCAGTTTGGCATGCTATTTGACAAGCAGAAGCATTAGAAATTTGGTAGAACTCATAACTAGGTGAAGCGAAGCATCTTCTAAGAATTACCGTATTGGTCCATCAATTTAATCCATCATAACCTTGATGTCATGCATATTGAGAAGAATGTATTCAATAATATTTTTTATACTGTTATGGATGTCAAGGACAAGATGAAGGACAATTAAAAGGCTCGAGCAGATATAAAGAACATGTACAAGCATCCTTTATTAGAGCTGGTTAAGACGTCACCTGAATAATTTTTGAAGCCAAAAGTATCTTATACCTTAACAAGGGAGTAGTTGAAGGATGTTTGTGAATGGTGTAAAAGTCTTAAATTCTCAAATGGTTATGCAAGTAATCTAGCTCGATGCATCAATATCCAAGATTGCAGGTTCCATGGGCTAAAGAGCCATGACTGCCATATCTTTATGTAATAATTACTTCCATTGGCTTGGCATGATCTCCTTTTCAACTCCATATGGAGTTCTTTGATCGAGCATAACCTTTTCTTCAGAGATATTTGTGCTATCGAACTATCCACCGACCACATCTCCAATCTTGAGGCTAGCAATGTAGCTAGCAATGTGGAGACCATATGCAAGTTGGAGATGATATTCTCTCCTAGCTTCTTCGACTCCATGGAGCACCTCATGATTCATCTAACGTATAAAGCTAGGATGGAGGGATCAGTGCATTACAGATGGATGTATCCATCTGAAAGATACATGCACAGTCTTAAAAAGAAAGTGAAAATAAGATCCGAGTCGAAAGTTCTACTGTGGAGGCTTATATTATAGAAGAAATTTCAAATTTTAACTGACACTACTTTAATCTCAGTGTGCAGACAAAGCTAACTCAAGTGGGTTGAAATGATGATGGTGGTGGTGAGGAATCAGAGTGGGAGATCTCAATATTTACCTATCTTGCTCAAGAATTTGGGCATGAGGTTCGTCGGATTTTTTTCGATACTAAACTTCGATAAGTAGAGACATATATTTTGCTAAATTACAAGGAAGTCAACCCATATGTCTTATAAGTATCCATCATAATCTCAACTCTTTAATCACTTATTTCAGTATACTTATCTTGTGTATGTTTAGACAATATGATGAGATGTTGAGATGGGACAACCCGAGGATAAGTGATTTAGAAATATCCACACGATGCTCACAGAACTTTGCATGTTGGTTCCATCCAATGGTAAGCATCCATTGTCATTTTATATATTTTAATTTTCTTCAATTTATTCTTTTTATCATATGCAGGTCATGCAAGGAGATGAATTTATACCAAAGAAGCTGAGACCATTGGGTTACGGGCTAATAAAATTGTGATATGCTATAATGACTATAACATAAATGGTTTCAAATTTTACACCCAACAATATGAAAATCATAAAAGTATAATGAACAGTAGTATGTGTATAAAGGATAGCTGGTGGGAAGACACGGAGAGTGACTACTCTGGAATCCTCAAAGAAGTGATCAAGATGACCTACATTGGAGGAAATAGTGTCATTCTATTTAAGTGCTAATGGTTCGATAATAATAATGGTATGAAGGTTGATCCATGACATGGGCTTATCGAAATCAAACATGGATCAAAAGTATATGTCAACGAGCCATTTGTGCTAGCTCAATAAGCTGCTCAAGTGTATTATACTCCTTTTCCATCAGGGAAGAGAGGAAAAAAGATTGGTAGGCTGTATGTCGAATTAAGTCTCGAGCCGTTCATTACGCACTCGAAGAAGAAGAAGAGCCCCAATTACCAAAATACTTTCAAGAGGATGAAACATTAGGGTTCATCGATCTTCAATAGATGCTGAGTTGGATGCTCTAGAAATTCTCATACATGATGGCCAACATGAGGATATAGACCCAACTAATTTATTTAAAAGACAATCCTATCCAAGAAGAGGAAGAAGAGGAAGAATCGAAAGAAGAATCTGAAAGGTACCAGACATCTGAAGAGGTCGATAAGTAGTGCTAAGTATATAATCCTTGAATCATTTTAATTATTTATTTTACATCATTTTAAATCATGCATTGCCATCCATAATTGTATAATTAATTTGATGAATCTATTTATTTTATTTTTAGAGATTATACATCATATCTTTCAAAGGTCGGAGCCGTGCCAGTCGAGGATAGAGCTTTCGAGGAGAGAGCGATCATACGGCTAGGTCGCATGATTCTGTACCTCTCACACCAGACGGTAAACTCTAATACTTTAAATATTCTCATTTATGTTATTTTATTCTTTGCTAACTAATATAACATTCTTTATATTAGATATTTTACGTTCAGATTCAGACGACAGGGGGTTACTAGTGACCCCACAGTCATACGTAGTAGCGACCGGCTCCCAGACACAAAGCTATGGTCGAGGACCCATCCGGCTTGCAGCATGTCCGACTCGATCAGAGGATAGAAAGCTCATCCACCTTCAGAGCCACTCATAAGTACTATAATTTTAATTAAAATATTTAGAATTTAGCCATCCTAGAGTTAATATTATTTTCAAATCAATTTTGTAGCATGTTTAGAGAGCTTAGAGTATCTCGTGTGGTTACTGGCACCATCCGATGCTTGATGTCAGGGTCGGTGAATGAGTTCTCCAGCTGCACGTCTGCAGCTCATGATGTAGCTTGAGAGATATTTCATGTAAGTCAAAAATATTTAATTTTAAATTCACGATATATTTGTATTCTACTTATTAATACATGCTTTGATTTTATTTTACAGGAGTACTACCGATTCGAGACTCTCCAAGATGAGGAGGCTGGCCGTTGGACCTTCAATGAGTTGGCCACACAAAGAGTCCAAGATGGCCTCTACAGCCTCAGACAGTCTGCTATCAAGCATTTCGATTCCCAGTCACCATCAGACTGGAGGTCCTATGGGGATCACTAGATGTGAATGGATGTATAGGAGGCCCTCTGCAATCAGTGAAGCAGCGAGGAGTACTCTAGTAAGCAGCAGAGGGCCCGATAGAATCGGTCCACTCAATAAGATTCGATCAGGCACACAGACGGCTCCATCGGTACACGTGTTGTGGCCGACAGACTACACCAAAATTTTTACTGGAACTATAAAATTCTTATATGTATGATTTAATTAATTTAATTTTATTATTTATTTATTATAAATATGATAGCTAGATCATCCATCAGGCCAGCTATGGTTGTGGAAGGCTACACATCAGTCTAAGAGGATTGGTAATTACTTAGATTCTAGGTTGCGACAAATCATCGGTAAAAATTTCAAACTGTATTTATTAAGTTGTTATAGGATTTGATACGTATATTAAAAAATATATTTCTGAACTGTGTAGGTGGATTATGCAAAGTACGTCATTGTGCGGCACAGCGATGACCCATCCACTCAGTCCCTCTTTGACCTTGAGGGATGTCTTAGGGTCATCGGAGAGGTGAGTAAGAGTCGAATCATAGGATTCGGCCATAGCTTCGATCCTCTAATGGCTCGATACACTTCGACGTCCTCATAGGTGTTGAAAAATATGTCCCAAAGCCAATCGTCAGCTTGTTGATGATTGTGCTCATCTTGTAAATTATATATAATTTTATTAATAAAATTATTGATATTTTATTTCAAATTATCCATCTTGGAACTCCTGTATTGTAATGAAGTCCTTAGGACTCGAATTAATTGACAAAGGAGGATTTGTCGTTAAGTCCTTAAAAATATTCGTGA
>KE505750.1:8522-34921 GCA_000441515.1 Elaeis oleifera
TAGGGCAAGTCAGAGGCAAATTCGAAGCGCAGGATCCGACCATGGCAAAATATTTTCAAAAAGTGAGAGATCTCATGGCACACTTCAAGTATTTTGAGATCTCCCACATTCCCAGGACGGAGAACGCTCGGGCCGACACACTCTCCAGGCTTGCGACATCCGCCTACGGTGCTTTGGGCTAGACACTCGTAGAGAGTCTCGAGCAACCGAGCGTCGACAAGGCTGAGGAGGTGCTACAACTGACGACCGAGCCAAGCTGGATAGATCTGATCGTTCAGTATCTGACTGACGAAACCAGCCCCGAAGACCCCACAGAAGCCAAGCGACTCCGGTGGACGGCCTCCCAATATGTAATGATGGACGGGCGACTCTACAAAAGATCGTTCTTCCTTCCCTTGCTAAAGTGTCTGGGACCGACGGATGCGGACTATGCACTCAGAGAGGTGCATGAAGGGATCTGCGGAAGTCACCTGGGGGGCAAATCCCTGGCCTACAAAGTCCTACAGTAAGGTTACTATTGGCCCACCATGAAGAAAGATGCGGCTGATTTGGTTTGGAGGTGTGAGCCATGTCAAAAGTACGCCAACATACAACACCGGCCCGCCAACCAGCTGACTTCCATTGTCGCTCCGTGGCCCTTCGTCCAATGAGGAATCGACATACTCGGTCATTTTCCTCCGGCGTCTAGCCAAAGAAAGTTCATAGTCATCACGATCGACTACTTCACTAAGTGGGTGGAGGCCGAACCCCTGGCGCAAATCATCGAGCGTAAGATGGAAGACTTTATCCAGAAGTCCATCATCTCCAGATTCGGACTGCCACATACTATCATCACCGACAATGGACGACAGTTCGACAACCAAGACTTCAGAGAGTTCTGTGCAAGATTTCATATCACGCACAAGCTGACCTCGATCGGGCATCCACAGTCCAACGGAGAAGTCGAAGTAACCAACCGGACCATTCTGCATAGATTGAAGACTCGACTGAATGAAGCCAGAGATCTCTGGGTCGAGGAATTGTACTTGATCCTGTGAACGTACCGAACGACACTCCGTGTTCCGATCGGAGAATCTCCTTTCAATTTGGCCTATGGGACGGAGGCAATGATCCCACTTGAGATCGGGCTACCATCGACTAGAGTTGAGCAGTACTGTGAACCAGGCAACTCCGAGTGTCGGAGAGCTGACTTGGACCTCCTACCCGAGCTCCGACGCGAGGCTCAACTCCGCATGGCTTCCTACCGACAAAGTGGCCTGATACTACAATGCTAAAGTTAAGCCAAAGTTTTTCAGACCCGAAGACCTGGTTTTAAGGAAGACGGAAGTCTCGAAGCCTCTGGATCAAGAAAAACTATCTCCGAACTGGGAAGGACCCTACAAGATAGCGGACACCTATAGACCGGATGCCTACCGACTTGAGACCCTGGAAGGACGGCCATTCCCCGGACTTGGAATGCCGACAACCTAAATTATACCATCAGTGAATTCTGTATGCCCTTGTTCGGAATACAACTCAATTTCAAAACCCCAGAGTCAACAAAGTTCGGCTCTCCGCTGTGGGTCGGCCCTCGCCAGAAGTACGAGCCCCGACGCCCCGACTTGGGCCCAACGTTCGTTGGAAACCTACAGCCTGATCGCCGACGATGCATCGAACTCTTATGAGAACCGTTCTATTTATACTAACGGAAGGCCAGTGCTGGTGATGAAACCTCTCTAAGTTGAAGCAGCGCTCCTTCCACAGTCGACTCTCGATCAACGCGGCTGGCTAACTTGCCGACTTGGCTTCGATTAAGAAGGACAAAACGCCAAGATGACCGAGGTCGCACTTGCGACATACCGACTTGGTCATGACCGGTCGAAGGATATTCGGCTTGCCACCGTTTATCATACATCATGACGTATATGTCCGACCAAGGGTCGGGCAACGGATATTCAACTTGTCATCGTTATCCTAACCAAATACGTCAGACACTACTCGACTATCAGATTCTACGGAATGATCGTGTCAACAAGTTATATTCGGAGATTGGTCGACACCCGACTCGAAGTGCATGCCCGATCAAGGTCTGGGCGATGGACGCTCGACCTACAGTCGACACCCAAGCTAACTGCGTCGAACGACTCTCAACCATCGAATCCTACGCAACCTGTATGACAGTCAGGATGTCGGTCTGCGATCAGGACTTGCTCTGCCCTTAGCATGGCGTACGCTACTGACTATCTTGATTAACTATATTAGATCCTATCGAACGTCCTAACGAGGTATGTCGGATCTACGACTTATACACTCGGGGATGTCTCGACGAGACATATATTTTGAGCCGCATGCGGGAAAAATTTGAAAAGTCTTCGATTTCATTTAGTTGAAGTTAAACTTACAAAATTGGGCCGAAGCCCGATTACAAGTATCAAAAGCGAAACAAAATAAATAAAACAACGGAGCAGATACTCCGACTACTCGTCGGAATCGACTTCTTGGATCAGGAAGGTTTGGAAGCGATCGATGTACCCGCTCGGGTCGGAGTGGGATCGGAGGTTGGAGCCGCCTCGCCTTCGGTAGCTCGTTCCACCGGCCCAAGGACGGCCTCCTCCACAGCCGTCTGATCTTCCGATATTGGGTCGGCCTCCTCCTCTACGGCTTGGTCCTCCGACCCCGGAGGGACGATGCTGCTCAATCGAGTTTCGGATATAGCCTCTGAATTGCATCCCAGGCGTCCTCGTACCCCACTCGGTAGGAGGCGAAGCCACTCTCGAGAAGCTTCTCTCGGTACTCGTCCGAGCCGCGGAAATCCTCCACTGCCCGGCTCAATACCTCCCTAGCCGACTCCGCCTCCGCCTTCGCTATGTCGGCGTCGGTTTGGGCGGAGGACAGATTCTCCTCGGTCTTAGCCAGATTTTTCAGGCTGATCCGAAGTTGTTCGCGCTCGGCCTCGAGCTCACTAATGCAACCGTCCCGCTCACACTGCAGCCGATGAGCGAAACGGGTCTTGCGCTTGGCCTGCTCGCGGACCGACTGAAGTTCGGCCTCCGAGGCAGCCAGGCCATCAGTGAGTCGAGAAATCTCCTCCTCGAGCCTGGCCTCGCGGTCAACCGACAGCTTCAGCTGTTCCACCAGCGTCGCCTTCTCGGCTTCGATGATTTTCGCCCTATCCTTCCAGGCCGCCCGGATGTCGCCAAACCTCCGGTACTCGACCTCCAACTCAGACATGTTGTAGATCAGCTACAAGTAGAAGGCTGATCGTCAGAAAATAAATGATGAAAATAATAATGGAGAGGAAAGAAAAGAAGAACTCACCTCGATCATGGTTGGGTAGAATGAAGAGAGCATCTCGGTCACCTACCGACTCTTCAAGAGCTCCCGGTCGGTCGGGAGAATGGTTGCCTGACACAACCTCCTGGCCAAATTGTAGTTGGCCAGGGCCGATGCTCCCTCAGGAACCCGAACGTCGGACGATGCGATGCGGTCCGCCGACCTTGTGTCGTCCGTCGGTGCCATTGGAGCCTTCTCCCGATCAGTCGTCCAGACCCGAAGATCGGAGAAGGATGGAAAGCTTGAACTCGACTGAGTTCCTCCCGAGGGCGCGATGAGAGCCGCCGCAGGTCGTTCGGGCTCTCGTGCTTCGACCCGAACCTCTTCCACAGGCGAGGCTATCGATATTCCTTCGGCTACCCCCTCCGCCGCCCCTTCCTCGGACGGCGCCTCGGGTGGCATCGCCGGTGCCGATAAGGTGATGACTGGTTCAAAGCTCGACGCTCGTTCGGTGTCAGGCTGCGCAGCTGCCATCGCAACGACAGTCGGGGATGACGTCTGAAGCCTCTTAGGTGGCCGCGAAGGTCCAGCCCCAGACGCCAGTCTCTTCCTCGTCGCGTGCTGCCGAATGTCGGCATCTGTTAGTCTTACTCTCGGTGGCATGCCTGTAATTTCAATAAAAGATTAGCACAAATTCGAAGACGGATGAAAAAGTCAAAAGACGACCGACAGATCGAACTGTACCTAAGCGGAGAACCGAACTTAGGCCGGCATCATAGAGAGCTTGTTCGGTGACAAGCTCTCTCTGCTTCGGCACCGACATATCCTTCAGTCGGTGAAAGTCCTCTCGATCTTTCGCCTCCACTCGACTGTTTCGTTCGGCTGAGTTCGAGGGTCGCCCCAGCGAGAAGGAAACCCCCAGGGTAGCGAAAAAGAAGCGAAGAAAATTGGTTCTTCGACCCATGGATCGACGATGGAAGACTGGTAATGAATGAAAGGCCCTTCCGAGGATTGAAGAACCACCACCCTCAGACTTTTGGGTGGGGTCGGAGGATGAAGAACGCCGAAAGAGAGAGATGCGGGGAAAGGTCGGCAAGAGCCGACACAACAAAGTGAAGCTGATTATTAATCGGACTAAGTTCGACATCAGTTGCGCCGGACAAAGCCCGTAATAATTTAAGACATTCCGGACGAACTCCGAAATCGGAAAGCGAAGATCAGTCCGAAAGTCCTCAACATAAAAGGCCACCTGGCTCGGAGGCGGGTTGTTAACCCGACCCTCGACCCCAGGGGCGAAAAGTCGAAACTGCTCCGGGATACCATATTGTTCCCTAAGCCGTTCGATGTTCGGCCCCGAAAGTGAAGAAGCCTCCACCTCCGGGGTCGACCGGGAATCATCGGTCGGGTTCTCCGACTGACTTCTTCGAGGAGAGGTTCTCGCCATAATGCTAGCTCCAAGAAAAGAGAATAAAAGAAAAATGCAAAGGGAGCGAAGATGCAAAGGGACAAGGATGAAAAGCTTCGAGAAGAGCTTTAAAGAAGGAGGACGGAAACAGCTACCTGAGACTGGGGGACAACTCGACAGAGCCTCAGCGCCAGAAACAGGGCAGTAAAAAGTGAAGCTTTGGATACGAGTAGCCGTATATATATAAGGCCCTTCGACGGTCGAGATGAAAGCACGCCGAACGAGGGTTTTCGGATGTTGACACGTGGCAGCGCCTGGGCCCGTCCTCAGTCCGACGGTTCGACGCACCTATCCTAGATCGAGCCACGTTGCCTCCATCCGCGTCGCCTCCATCCACGTAAACGGCTCTGGCCCAATAGCCCCCGACGCGTGGCAAAAAATCGCGTCTCGAAATTAATTAACCTACGACGGTTTGCGTTCCCGATGAGACGTCTGACATCGGATCGTCTGTTGGTACGGTCGGAAGAGTCGGGACATGACGTGATGGAAAATCACTCCTTTCGCCTGAGGCCGCCGCCCACGTGGTAACGTGGGCCAACACGACATCAGACTCAAGAGTGGGGGGGCAACTGTTGGGATATACCGGCTGACCCCTATACGCCGACTTATCCTCGAAACAGTCCGACCGACGCCCGACTCTACCCATCGGATGGATAGACGACTCCGACAATGACTGCCGACAATATCCGCCAAAGGTATGCCGGCCAAACAGACCAATACTATTTCAATCGACCGAACGGCCAAACCCATATTACCGACTCGCTGTCGGGGTGGCAGCCGACATCCGACTTCTACAAGACACCAGATCAGCCGACGGTATTTTCGAGTCATCACCCGACGTCCCGACAACTAAATACCGACATATAGTCAGCCAGCCCGCCAAACGCCGTACAACCGCCATGGGCTGTTGTCCTGCCAAGGACATGCTGTACGACCGTCATGGGACGTTGTCTTGTCAAGGACATGGATTAATTCTAATGACCTGACAACCCACGACGATTTGATAGCCCCCGACGATTTGACAACTCCCCAGTTGTCTACACCATTAATGGCGGGACCATACCGTATTCTACTATAAAACAGGGTAAGGCAACGATTTTGGTAAGATCTCTCTCTCGCTGAGCCTCTGATTTTTTCACTGTTGCCTAGTCTCCTCTCTGACTTGAACATCGGAGGGTCCCCGTCGGAGACATCTCCGGTCAGTGAGGACTTTTCTTACAGGTGCGTATCCCCGGCGATCAGGCGACGAGGGGATTGGCCGCAATAAGACTAATCAATTAGCTGATTGGATCGGGATGGCGGGGCTGAGATGGAATGACTTGTACATGGATTCCCCAAGGCGAACAGGGAGGCAATGGGTCGTGTTCGCAAAGTGAATATGCAATTCCATTTACTCACCAACAGGAAAGGAGCGTGATTTCTTACGATTTTGCGCTTTCTCAAAGATCATGCACCACAAAACATGAAAGATTCGTTTGATTCATATGAAAAAAATTTTCAAAATTTTTTTTAAATTTTTTTTAAGAATAAATTTTAATATATTTAGTTGATCATGAAAAATGAAATAGCTTATGTTTGTTTGAGCACCTATTTTTTTGAAAAATTATGTAAAATATCTATCGTACTTTTAGTAGATATAAGATCATATATTTTTACTCCTAAATTTTATATAAATATAAATATTATATTTATATTAATATAAATATATTATAATATAATATAAACTATATAATTTATTATGTTAATATAATATTAATATATATTAATATTTTAATATAATCAATTTATTAATATAAATATAAATATTATATTATATTAATAAAATATTATATTAATATTAATAAAATATTATATTAGTATAAATATTAAATATAATAATATTATAATATTAATATTATATTCATATAAATATTAAGATAATATTAATAAAATATTATATCACTATTTAGTATTTTATCCTAACCATCAATTGATATTTTGTAAAATCTTAACCGTTGATCTAAAGAGGTATTTTGGAAAAGAACAAAATAGCACCACTTCCCATCCTATGAGAAGTGCCAAAATTCATCTTCTCCATAAATTTCTACTTCCCATGAATATGAAAAGTGACTTACTGTGGAAAGAACTTTTTCACTCTCTCTTCTCTTACCACTCCAATTAAACAAAAAGTTTCTGTCCATTTTTCAGAAAATGCCTCTTCCCTTCTTCACTTCCAGTCAACCAAATGAGTCCCGAAAATTTCCCACCCTCTTCTCTTTCTGCTCTTTTCCTTTTTTTCTATCTTTTACATTCCCCTTTAAATCTTTCCATCATCTAAACTTCCCTATTCGGGTGCTCCAAGCCTCCCATCTGATTGAGACTCCTAAAATAAAAAACATAGGAAGCACTCGGGGGAAACATAGGAGAAATCAACAAAACAAAGAAACAACGGGAAAAATTAAAAGGTAAGACCTTTTCCCACATAAATTGATTTTCTTTTCTTTGGGCTTCTTTTCTTTTCATTTCTGCTAATGTTTCGGAGATACGTGTGAGGGAGAGTACTTGAGGGAGATCAAAGGGGTTTCTTGGGTTCCAGTTGGGGTCCTGTCTCAAGCATATGGGATCGTACGAGTTGTAGAAATGGGGATGTGATGAGATCTATGGGAAGGAGAGCACTTGAGAGACATCGGAAGGATTTCTTAGATTTCGAGATCCTCGACGGCTAGCAGCGGGACCACCACCTCACTCATTGCGACCGCTTCTTTGGTTCGGGATGGCAGTAGGCCAAACCCAACTTGAGCACCAACTCCATCTCCTCCTCTCAGAACTCCATCCCTTTCTCCACCACCTCCATCAGCTGCCCCTCCGCATACATCTCCCTCACCCACTCCACCAGCACCCAATCCTCATCCTCCACCCTCGCTGCCCTCTTGATCGGTCGTCGCCTGCACGCCACCTTCAACACCACCACCCCAAAGCTATACACATCACTTGCCGCCGTGGGCATCGCCAGCAATGCCAGCTCCGGTGTCAGGGACTCCAATGTGCCCACCACCCTGATGTTGCTCGGCACCGCCTATCGCTCGTACAGCCCAGCTCGAAGTCTCCAAGTCTCCCCCGCATCTCGCCATCTAGAAGTATGTTGCTACTCTTCACATCCCGTTGGAGCACCACTTGCTCTCACCCCTGATGCAGGTACTGCAGCCCCTCCACCACATTCACCAGTACTCACCACCATGCCACCCACCTCATGGTCTTTCTCTTCTCTTCACCAAAGATCTACTGGCTGAGGTTGCCATTGGGCATGTATCCGTTCTAGAGAAGTTCATAGGAGAATCGTCAGGGCCGAATAGGGAAGCTTACACAATGGTTGGGTCCCATGTTGAGACGTCCACTCACATGTTGCTCGCTCCTCTTTTCCTAAATTTTTACATGTCAAATGGAGTCATCTCTATTGAGGAGCCTCCATTTTATATATATATATATATATAAGATTAGATTATATATATAAAAAGATTAGAGAACTAGAGATAAATCCTCAACTATACTTTCAAATTAAAAGTAGCTATCTATTTAAGTTCAAATAAAAGTAGCTATCCATTTAAAACATAAGTTAGAAGTAACTATCCATTTTGACTGAAATAACCCTTATACCTTTATACCCTTATATCTTTTAAAATACTACAGTATTATATTATCATAGTATAGTATTTCTTTACAATAAGACAGTATTATATTATATTAGTATAGTATTACTTTATAATAATATAGTATTTCTTTATTGTATTATATTAGTATAATATTTTTTTATAATAAAGTAGTATTATATTATATTAATATAGTATTTTTTTATAATAATACAGTGTTGTAATATTATATTATCATAGTGTAGTATTTCTTTATTGTAGCATTACTTTGTCACAATGCAGTGTTGCTTTATAATAGTTTAGTATAATTTTATAATAGTATAGTATTATTTATAATAATATATTATTACTTTATAACTGTAAGGGTAATTGGATCATTTTATCTCAATTTGAATAGTTACTTTTAGGTTATGTTTCAAATGGGTAGCTGCTTTTGCTTGAAACTCAAATGGATAGTTATTTTAAGTTTAAACTCAAATGGATAGCTTTTTCTAGTTTACCCTAAAAAATTATGGAAGAGTGCACCAGAATTCAAAGATTTTAAGTAAGACCAAAATAAGATACATGCAGTGCAATCTAGTAAAATTAGAAATAAAGATGAAAATTGAGTGAAAATTGAGGACCAAGAATTTATAAGAGTGATCTTTTCAAAATATTTGGGATCAATTATTATAAGAAAAAAAAAGAACTGAAGAAGATATTATCTATATGATTAAAATATATTGAATGAAAAAAAAAATGCAACTAGATATGACGTGATCATAAGTTAATTACCAAGTTGCAAGAAAAATTTTGTAAAACAGTCATACAACCGGCTATACTTTATGATACAGAATGATGATAGTTAAAAAATATCATATGCATAAGATGAATATAGTTGAAATAAAAAATATTAAAATAGATACATAGTAATACAAAAAAAGGATAAAATAAGAAGTCGAGAGAATATAGATAAAATTGGACTAAAGTTAAAGGGTGCTCCTATAATTTATCCAAAATAAAATAAATATGAAACTTTTCAACCCATTACTGAAACATCTATTGAGTCTACAAATTAACCAAGTATTGGAGTAATTAATTCTCTAAAAATATTTCCAAAAAATCATAAATAAAGTATAATTTATTTTTATGCAAAGACCATCAAGCGATTTATTTTTTCTGGTTAACCCCTGCTCAGATAAGTTATTCTCTCGATATGGTGGTGGACTCCTTGTTGGCTATCCTAGCCTCAGTACTTTGGCTATCAAGGAAGGTGACTCGACTCATGACAGTTCACATGGATAGACAGGATAAGTAAAAAAAAAAAAATAGGGCGATCGCATAATGAGAACATCATCAATCTTGATAATAAAGTTTCAATTAAGCTTGTTCTTAAACTATCTTGTCCACGTGACATGTCAGCCCTAGTGTTGGTGTGTGAATCTCTTCCATGACAATTGAGAAAGGCTTGCCACCATCTAATGATCATTACCTGTTATTATTAGCCATATAAATGAAATCTCCTAATTTCGTTCTCAGCCGGGACAATTTCAAGAATAATGAACTAAAGTATGGTTCCCCTTCAAGTGACCTATCAATCGACAAATTCTCTTATATTGTTTCCATAGATCTTGGGTAATCAAACATCAAATAGACATCACATGCTATCATAATTTCACAAAAGCATGCATATATACAATAAAAGGATTTATTAATGCCTCAAAAATATATTTTACACGAAAAACACCGCTTTGCCAGGGCACCAACTCGATGCTTAGGTTGATTATTGGCTGGCCCAACCAGACCGATTCGCAGTCGACATGTATATTGGCAAGGAAAATTGCTTTCTTGTTCTTCCTAGTGTTTAGCTTCTATTAGCAAGTCATCTCCACCATTAAACAGCACATCTAAGTACATGTTGCTCGATCTTCGGGCAGATAAAGTTTAGTCATCAGTCCACAACATTTCATTTCTCGGAACCAACTTAACATGCAATATTCAATTAAAAATCAATACTTTAAAAATTGTAATTTGTCATTTCATAGTTAGGCTGAAATAGGGCTAGAAGTGGGCTCGGGCCGGGCCGGCTTCAGATTGGGCTTCGGGCTCGGTCCAAAACCATTCAGGTTGAGCTCGAGCCCAAAAACTGGGCTGTTTACTTCGGGCCGGTTCGGGCAAATCTTTGGCCCAACCTGAGTCTGGCCCAGACCCAAGCCCGAAGTCAGGTCCGACCCTTCTGCCCTCCTCCGCGGCTCTATCTTTGCCTAGACTCCGGTACAATCAAAAAGGATTGAAGTGGGAAGTCTTTCTCTCGATCGGAAGGAGCTGCTGCCAGGAAAAGATGATGCACCAATGCCGAAGGTGGAGGTGGCGGCGGACTTGGCTGCGGGAGACGGCAGCTGCGGTGGAGGGGAGTCAGAGGCGTTAATGGTGGCGGAGCTCTCCGATCATCAACCCCAGAGGTCTCAATCCCGAAGCGCCTTATCCGGATCCTCCTAAAAGGGGTTCGGAAAGATGACCAACTTCAGCTTGCTCACGATCCATGACAAATCCCATCGGATGGTGTCCCAAATGGGCTCCGTCAGCATGTTGGCGGCGATCCGAAGCCGTCGGCCGTGATGTCGCCGCAGGAGCTCTCGACGGAGGGAACGCACGATGGCACAACAGTAGGAGCCTTCTGGTAGGCGGCATTCTCTGGTACTCTTCTATTCCCTCCGCTGACCTCTCTCTCCTCTGCTCCTCCCTCCTCTCCCTTGCCTCCGACCGCCCCTCCCCCACCCATCCCCTCCCTCCGCAATAAGCTTGCCCAGGCCCGATTGGGTTCGGGCCTGATTCGGGTTTGGATGCGGGCCGGTCTCGTGCCCGGACTCAAGCCAGGCTCAAGCTTGTATTTTTCAAAAAAACGGGCCTAAGCTCAGCCCAAAGCCTGAAAAATTATTTCGGGCCGGGCTTGGGCAGGAGTAGAATCCAGTCTGGCCCGGCCGGCCTAGCTAAAAAGTGGAAAGTTGGTGTCTAGTTCAGGCCTGCTTGCCATGCATGCAAATCTTAAGATTTGTAGTAACATCTTATATTAAGTTAGCTGCATATGGCAAGGAAACTCAGTCTGAAAACCGCCTTCAGAGGGCCTAATCCGCACTGTGAACGAAACTATTTTTTTAAAAGAGTGTTTAGTTCGCAACCGAAATCGGAATCGGAGTAGGAATCGAAATGAATTGGAATTCGAATCGAAATGGCCAATCTCCCGAAGCATTTGATTTATCGGCGGAATCGGAATAAAATTTGAATCCTTGGGAGAGAATAAAGATTGAGTTTAGATAGGTTGGGTCATTCCTATTCCATCTCGCAATTTGAATTGAAATGGAACTCCTCCTAACTAAACGATTAGAATAAAAATCACTCGTTCTATAACCCAACTCCCTCCAACCAAACATCTCCTAAAATCATTATATTTTTATCTAATTAGAGTTTCCCGGCATTTCTTGTATGGTGGAATAATTGGTCAGTACATGGATCAATAAATTGTTTCTCTATTTGGAATTAGATACCTTAAATGGATTATTATGATATCCCATTCTCCTGGGTAAAGGATTAAAAGAAGCATACAGCGTTAGCTTGTGCAGTTCTAATCGATATGCCTATCTTCCATCAAAATACATGAGGGTTGAAATCGTATATTCATATTTATAATTGTACGATCTTCATCTCAATTTTGTTTCTTTTACTCCTTACTCTTGCCCTTTTTTTTAAATAACTGTCCCCATGGTAATTAGCATGTCATATTTACGCATATATTATAATAAATGGAGATGCCCCATAAATGTCAAAATATTATGAATTCAAGTTGGAAAAATTGACTCTCAGGACTCGTTTAATTCGTAGAAAAAATTTTCTTTCAAAAATAATTATTTTTAAAATAAAATTTTGACATATTTGATTGATCATCAAAAAAATGACTTATTTCAGAGTAGCTTATGTTTGATTGAGTATCCATTTTTTAAAAAACTATGTAAAATATCTATTATATCCTTAGTAGATATATAATCATACCTTTTTACTCCTAAACTTTATACAAATATTATTATTATATTTACTATTCAGTATTTCATTCTAACTATCCATTGATATTTTGCACAATTTTAATCGTGAATCTTTTATATTTTGAAAAAATATCATCAATTTCTATCCCATGAGAAGTGCCAAAATTCATCTTTCTCATGGGATTCCACTTCCCATGAAATATGAAAAATATATTTCATAGAAAAAAAATTTTATTCTTCTTTTTTAAAATTCCAACTAACAAAAATTTTCTCTCCACCTTTTAAGAGCTGCCTCTTCCCCCCTCTACTTCCCGTAAACCACAGGAGTCCTCAAGCTTCATGAAATGGGAATGGACGGATTCCTACATGATTCAAGCATACAAATAAAGGATGATTTACAGAGTGTCATAACTCATAATTATGCAGCAAATATGAACTTTGGCCCATTCCATCTCTCCATCTTCTCTTGATTACTCTCCTCCTCCTGACATTAGCATAAATGCAGCACAAAATCCTTGTACGACAAAAGGAGGTATCCAAACTTTGCGTACCTCGAGCTTCTCATCCATGATCCACTGTCCAGGAATAACTCCAGTTACACTTTTTGAGGAAAATGGTGACAGGTCACCACCATTTCTTCAAATAAGATAACGGGTGGAACCCAAATAGGTCACCTGGAAAAATTTTAAATAAAAGTTATAAATAATGATGATGATAAGAGAGCAACCAAATCATACATCAGAGTGCAGCAGATAATTAAAACTACAAACTCCCACTAGTTTGAGCTCCAGAGCACTCTATGCAAACAAGCCACATCTTGGAGATAAACTGAACGACTGCTTTGAAATTAAAGCATCCAACGTAACATCTCAGACAATGAATGGTACGTTCCGCTATGGCTTGAAACCGCTCTTCTGAACTCAAAATTCCGAGTTCACCTCATGCATCATGGCCATCGAAGTTGCAACTCAGGGATTTAATACTTCTATACCAATTTGGATGATGCTCTCATAATCCATGCTATATTCCTCACGACTGAGCAGAGATCAAAAGCAAGAGGAATGAGAGATGCAGATACCAAAAAGCATCCCTCAAAAAACAGCAAAAACTCCAAAATCCAAGAGATTGCCACATTCAATCTCTTCACACCCACATCTCCCATAACTGCGAGTTACCAGGAGGGATTCGAGAAGGACGTCTCCTGTTTGAAGGTCGGGGATGCTTGGACAAAAAATCAGGCAAAACATCCAACAGCGTTGCCAAACACAATCAATGATGGAATATTATTGACTATTATTTGTTTGGTTCTGACTCGATAGAACTCCAATCTGCAAGCAATATTAGTTACTCATAAGAATGGTAGGTCGCTTGAAAATATATTCATGGTCATCGGAACAAGAAATGGACTCCAAGAATTACACATTAGAACAAGGTAAGGCATCATTCATAATTAACTTGAATGGCACTCTCAGAATGAAAATGAAAACAGAATCTGCTCTTCCATGCTTCAGATGATGAAAGCTTACAGCCACTGGTGGTGGCTCGCAAGGTCTCAACACACCAAAAGAATTCTGACCTTGTACACGTTCATATACCATCATGCTGTACAGAGTCCAATAACACAATCATTCAATCATGGATGAGCCTACTAAAATTGTGATTGATAATATTACACGCGTCCATTAAACTCTTCTGAACTCTCCCCATTCTCTGACATTCATCTGATACATTCGCCTCATGAGACTACCTCCAAGCCCCCAACTTTCTTAACAGAAGGCTCCAAAGCTTGAGAACGTCGTATTACAAGATGGTGGTGAGTTCAGGTATAATTCAAAAACAACCCTGTACCACTCACCAGATCACAAGCATAAGCAAAAATGTTAGTAAAACTCAAGTGATTCTGATGTTCAATCATTGGTGTCTCTTAGTGGTCTGTGGCTGCTTCCCCTCAGACCCACATCACTTCCTCTTTCCCTCACCATGTCTTGAACGTCTTGGTGCTGCCTCACCTTCACTCTCACTATCATCATTCTGGAAATTGTCTCCAGAAACAATTTATCCTCAGACTGGACCTTAGCACCACGATGGTACCCCATATCACCATCTGCTCCATTGCTAGGTCCCATCATTTCCTGAACCTTGTTGGCCTGATCTGATACTGGCTCATGTCTGTCACTCCTATCACTTGCTGGTCTCCTTTGATCCCTCTTTGCAGCCCTGCTGTTGGGTGGAGGGGGAGGTGGAGGCGGATGGAGGAAAGGAGACACCCCCATTGGACGATTGGCCCGGCCAGCACCTCCCATGGGCATGCCACCCATGAATGGTGCCCGACCTGGGCCCATCATCATCCCAAGGCCACCCATGGGAAAACAGCACCGGGCTGGGGCGGCCTACCAGGGAAACCAACCCAGACATGGGACCCGTCCCTGAGAAGTCACCAGAAATCTTGGACCCCGAACGGTGCAAAACACGGGAGGAATGCCAAAAAGATCAGGTGCGGCAAAGCAATCGCCGTAACCAAATCCATCAGCACCCATCATGACAGGATGGAAACCCCGGACCCCAAGCATTGGCCTCCCTCCACGCACCATTGGCATGTGCGGCTGCCACATCATTCCTCTTCCCTACCTCTTCCTTGGCTACCCTGGCCACTGCTCTCATCCTCTTCCTCACTTCTTCCTCCTCCTCTTCTTCATTGTCCTCAAACAGGACAATATCTGGATTATCAGTTGCATCATCTGTACTAACCCCCTTTGCTTTTCGTCCTCACGTTTAGACTCTGCAGCTATCAGCATTGCCTGCAATATAACCCACTCTTTCAGTGCGTGTGCACACACATATATGCATGTCTGTATTTTGGAAGGAAACAGAGCAAGAGACAGTAACATTCAAACATAAGGATACAATAACAATGAACAGGTAAATAAACTTGGAAAGAAATATGAATAACCAAGACAAAAATTTCAAGATTGGCAAAAAAGGCAGTGCAGCACATGAAGCCCCCACCAATGTAGGGACTCGAGGGGTGGGGGTGGTCTGATATACACAGCCGTACCTTTGTATGCAGAGAGGCTATATCCATGTTTTGAACCTATGACCTTCAGGTCATGATGGAGCACCCTTACCTTTGCACCAAAGCTCACCAGCATGATAAAAGGCAATCAGCAGTTACTTGCCTAACCAACTTTCTGCTTACATGGATATTAAGAGAAAAATTAATTGACCAAATCATTCGTAAACAGATTAAAGGGAAGTAAGCAGTTCTTTGCTAACCTTCCTTCAGCATTCATAGCTATTAAAAGAAAATTATTAAATTTCATTTAAGGTTTTTTTTACTTACTTTATATAAAAGGGACAAACTAATAATTTGTCAACTCATTGGTAGCATTTGGTAAGGCATAAATCTTTGAAGGGCTATGCCTTGTACTATTGGAGGGATAGGCTTATTCCGCATAATAGAAGGGCTTAGGCATTTGGTTATAGCAATAAGTGCAGGGAATAAGTGGTGGGAATAAGGATCATTTAATGTGCATCAGATTTCAAGATGCTTTGGATTTTATCACAAAGACAAAATTGCCCTCCCACTTATTTGTGTTTGCAAAGTGGAAAAGGGCAAAAAAGTAATTGAAGGGAACAGGGGCAAGCCAAGCTATGGAATTTCTATTTTACCAAAATGGTGGAATAGAATTACACCATGTGGACCCATTTTGAACCCCGCATGACATAAGTCCCATTTCGCAGCCTATTTTTGGCATTTGGCGTGGATATCCCTCCAAATAGGGGGGATTTGGAGGGATCTCCCTCCGCTTAATCTGAAACCAAACAGGATTGATGACAATGGTGGTCACTATATTGGAGGCCAATATAAATAATCCCAGAGAAATATAAATTCGGTTGAAAAATATTTAATAGAGCCATAGTAAAGCACACGACACATGTGTCAATCATTGATGAAGTTTTATAATCCCAAATGTTGTCAAGCCGAAAATTGTGGAAGAAAACTTCTACTAAATGATGAGATAAGCATACATTTTGATGAAGGTTAAAGTTGATGAAATACTTGGTTACAATCAAGATGATGAATCAAGTTATATAGATTTGACTGAAATGGTATTTAAGGGCCTTTCTCATAACTAGGTTCCTCAAAGAAAACTAATTAGAAACTATGAAAAGCCAAAAGAATTTGTCATTGGTGAACCAAAATAATGTTCCTCCAAGTTAAAGGTATGGGAGTGGGTAAACAAAGAATGCTTCCCATATTCAATTTTGGGATCATAACGGTATAAATATTTCATGATCAAAAGCTAAAAGAAACGCATGCATTTTTTTTCCTTTTGAATGGAAAACAAATGCAATTTTGATAAATTAGTACAGAGCACTTGTGAACCTTAAATTTCATTAGTTTAGTAAGCATTAAACTAAGGACAATTATCAAAGATATAAATTGTAACTGGTAAGCTTCCCAGATTTTGTATATCCTACAGCTTGTGATAACACCATCCTTTGTACATGTATGAATTCAAATATTAAGAAAATGAAGAAATAACTGGAAGCATTTCAATGTTAACAACCATGATCCCATAAGTGGAAAATCAAGCTTAAGGTACTTATATACTTAGCAGCCAGAAACTCCTAAGGTGCCCACTATGGAATCTCTCCAGAAATTTGGTTTCACATGCTTGCAAAGCCCTTCCTTATCTAAATCTTTTAAGACATTCTCTCCCCTAAACCCAAACCCCAATCTGCTCCTGCTTCAGATAACTAATCTTAAAATGATGAATTGCAAGTGGAAATAACAAAGATAAGAATGCAAAATGATGGCCTAGTCAAAGGGTAAAAATTCGTAACTTCATGTGGGGATGCAAACAACATAAGGGCCAGGAATTTGATGGTCATGTGCAATGCCTATGCCAATTGTGAGATGGCATGGCATATTTATCATCCATGATTTATTGGCAATCGGGAAACTGGCATGGAAAGATGCACAACATCTGCAATTGACAAGCTAAAAATATGCTACTTTATTCAATATTTTTAATATAAACCACTTCTGAGTGTTCTGTATTAAAGTTGCACACACATTTTACACAAGTGAACATAGTTGTTAATAGGGGTGGAAACGAGATGAACACTAGCCAAGCAAGGCCTAGCTCAAGCTCCGCTCATTCATAATCGAGCCAAGCATAAGCTACCTCATTTAATTTCGAAACTAAGCTTGAGCTGCCCATGAACAGCTTGTTCAAGAGATCCAATGAGAGTCTAAGATTAGTTGAAGCTTTTGATTGTAAAGTTTAGAGTAATAATCCCTATTATATTTTAATCTTTTAGTTGAAATACATACTATTCTATAGCCTATATTAATCTGTTATAAATAGTTATTTTATAATTATTTATATAGATAATAACAATTAAATAACATAATATATACATATAAATTATTTAAATATTTATATCTCAAGATCATTTGAGAGGAGATCAAACGATCTCACCCTAGCTCTGGCTTAGCTTAAATCCTAACTGAGCAAAATGGAGCCAAGCCAAATTTCAAGCTGAACTAGCACTTGCTCGCAAACAGCTTGCTTGACAAAATATAACAATGTGTACAGCATTCACACTTTGTTATCACATTATCAACGTTGTAGATATCCTCATGGGTTATGCTGTATGTATATTAGCCATACTATGGAAAGTCTTTTCCATTATGTAGCTCCTTAATCTCTATCCTTTGTTGCAATATAGAGCAACAACTTTTGGTTACCATGTTCAATCTGTAGACGGGCCTTCAAATCCTTAGACAAATGGTAATCACAATAATTACAATGACAATGACAATAATAAACATGGAGAAGAGTGCCGTGCCTTGATAAATACAAGGATGATCAATATAAAATGAGGATTTGAAATGGAAGAGAAGGATGCAACCCAACAGTTATAATTCAGCATATTATGCCATGCAACCATACGATCTGAAACACAGCAGTGTGAGCCATCACAAACTGCACAAGGACACATACCCTAGGCTGTTGATAACCTATTGAGAAAGTACATATCAGAAAGAAGGTATGATGTAGACAGACAATGTAACCACTGGCAAGAGCTAAACAGCATGCAATTAATTGCCAAACAACCTTAGAGGCCTACAAAAGAAAGAAAATTGCCTTTCTGTAGCCCAGCATATACCCCTTCTGGGTTTTTGCCAGGCCAGTGGGGTGGGCACTAAAACCCCACTTAAACAGTTTGCCCTTGTGTATGGTACACAAAACCTGGTTTGGCACTCATTCAATGTACATGCTGGGGTACACAAAGCGGTACTCTGAAAGAAATTGAAGACTTGAGAAAATGGAATAAATAAAATAGAAATATTAAAGGTAGCAAAAGACATAGGAAGAGGCATTATTATAGTTTGAAGTGTTTCAATGGAGATGACATATGGCTCAGGAAGAAATGATAGGTAGACTTTTCCACTAGCATGTATTCAACAACATGGAATTAGTAGCGGAATATTTGAATTGAAAAGCAAGATTTAAGTGGAGACCGTAAAGCGGAAACTAGTGTATAAGCCACTTTAATTGAACCATTAGAGAAAAGTGCTCCAAACAAGAGCTGATATTCAAAACTGAGAATCTTATTTCGTATTATATGTGCAAGCCTAGTATTTACTCATTGTATATCTTCCATTCACCCCGAGTTTCTCTAATTTCTACAAATTTTTTTTCTGGGATATGGAGTTGTTGATGCACAGCCATAGATCATGCACAGCAAAGGTAAATCTGATGTGCGGACACAGGATAATTAATCCTTGTTGGTGCCACAAACAATGTACAGCATACAGGTTACAAAAGTTAGGAAAATGTGAAGCAGCGTACCATGAGTTCACTATCTGGCTCAAGATAAAGCAGAGAAGCCAGCTGTTCACCAATAAAAGGCTCCAACTCTTGGCAGTCTCGGCTTATCTGCAATCATGTAAAAATTTGAAAGAACTTGAAAACTTTAGTCGCAATAAGATTCAACTATTGAGCTTCTAAGAGACAAAAATGCAAATTTTAGGGAATATCATATTCCTCTTAGCATAATAAATACCAGAGGTCGACTATTTCATTAAAATACCATTTATTGTAATTTCATAGGATTTGTCACAACAACAAAAGCAAACATACTCCATGTCTTGATAACAAGCTCTTACCAGCCCCACCAACTTCAAAACCTCTTGGTATGTGCAGAAAATAATCCCCTACAAGCTGCTAGAATTACATCTATTATTAGTAAAAGGTTTACTCAACGGCATCATTACCACATGTCCAATATCAACATTCAAATCTGCATTCATCACAGTTGTCAGTATTGCTTCATCAGCCATCCAATGTTAAAGTCCCCCCCGCCAACTCTCTCATATGTGCCAATATTTTTGTTTAAATTGGCCTGCTATATATGAACTCCTGCCATCCAAATTGTGAACTTCCAAAAGCATGCAAGATCCAGAGTTCTTTCAACAGCATTGACATCATACCACCATATGATACAATAGCAAGCCCTGGACTGGAATAAACCAACAGAATTGCATAAGCCACACTTGGTTCTATATTTCCATACGCTAATGTTAGACCCTTAGAGTTTGACATTTAAATGCAGGAACTTTATATGGGGAACGCTAATTTCTTCGCTTCACTCCATCCAATTTGTTAATTCCTTCCAGCATGCAAGATCCCAAGCTCTTTCAAAAGCAATAACATCGCATACCCAAAAAACAGAACAGCAAGTCATGGACTGGTTTAAATTACCAGCATTACATAAAACTATGCTTGGTTCTATACTTTTATGGGTCAGAAATTCTAATCTTAGACCTTTCAGTTTTGACAGTTAAATGAATCTTATATGTAAAATTCACTTTTATGCTTGGTTATATATTTTTATGAGAATGCTTGCTTCTTCACTTTTATATGGATGTTAAAATGGGTGAAAAAGATCAAATGCAAATGAAGCATTTATTATTGACACATTTATTAATAATTTTCTTCCTTCTTTTTGCTAGATCTTTGACAAATCCAGGCAGAACATTCATAAAGAATACTTATAAATAATTGTAATATTTTGAACAGCATAAATCATTAACTGTAATATCTTTTATTTAAAGTAAACATGCATAAGAGTCAAATAATATTGCATTGACTCTTTCAAGTATTCTCATATAAACCAAGGTTCTCAGAAATGGATACCATAAATCTTCAGCAACCGCTTAAATGATTATGCAATCTCGACCTATTTACATGGTATGACAATAAAATTTCCAGTCCTTTTAATCGCATGTATGGTCCTTTAGTCTAAAGATTAACAATATATGAATAAATATAATTATAAAGAAAATAATTTAACCAATAGCTTGTGTACTCAAGATTGCTAACTTTGAGAGGATTTTGCCTGATCTGAAAATGCCTCGTGCATAGGGCTAGACGTGGACTCGAGCCAGCCAAGAATATTTGGGTCGGGCTTGAGGCTATAATCAGGGCTAGATTCAATATCAAGCCGGCTTCAAGTCAATGGGTAAAACCAAGAAATTCCATACCAGTCCGAATTGGTCGATACACCGGTACCATATCGGACCGGCGAAGAACCGGCACAGTTCGGTCGGTGAAACAGGTATACCAAAGGAGGGAGAGGAAAAAAGAGGAAAAGTAAGAAAAAAGAAAGAGAGAGAGGAGGAGAGGGAGGGAAAGCCCTAGCCATCAGAGGCCGACGGTGGCCCGTTGCGGCCATCGGAGGGCTTCGGCGGCCCGATTATCGCCCAATAGGGTTTTTACAAGAGCGAGAAAGCGAGAGAGAGAGAGAGAGCTCAGAGGGGGAAGCGACGTACCAGAGGACGAGCAGCCGGCCGAAGGCCGTCGATGTTGTCGAGTAACCACCATGGCCACCGGACGGCAAAAATGGGCAGACGGAGCCGCGGCTACGGAACATGGGCGACAGCCCTGTTCATCATCTTTTTAAAATAAGATGAATAGTGAAGCCTGCATCGGTTTATCAGCTTCACTTTGAAAATTTTTTTTAAAAGGCCAAAACAGTTTAGCCAGCAATCTCGACCTTTTTACAAAGTGAATAGGTCAACTTTACTGGCTTCAAGTATTTCGATCTTTTTTTAAAAAATATGAAACAAGGGCGATGCCCCTATTTCACGCCTGCGGCACCACATGCGCGGAGTGCACCGTCCTACGGCCATGACGGCCAGCTGAAGAATGTCCGAGGACATCTCCGACGAGTTCCCTCCCTCCTTTCTTTCTTCCCCCTCTCTCTATTTCTCTCTCTCTCTTTTTCTTCTCCCGATTCGCTTCCTTTGCCTTTGTCGGTTTGCGTTGGTTCGATACGGTATGGGGCCATACCATACCGTGCCACCAGCTGGTCGGAACGGCCACCGATACCAACACAGCAAACCTTGAGTAAAACTGTCCACGCTCAGCTTGAACCCGAGCTTAATTCTAGGCACAAAGCCTAATTTAAACACAACCCAACTAAGACCAACTTCACTATTTCTATTGACTTTTGCATGATTTTATGCATTACTCTAGTTTTACATCATGATGTATAGTTGTTTTTGTCTATTTGAATTCCAGATCGGATCTAAATGTAGTTTGTTTAATGAATTAGTTGTTTTGCTCTGAATGGATCATCTCAAAAGAGAACTTGATTGACCCAACAAAGGTTTATTGGTTGGGCCAAGCATTTCAAGTCGATCTTATCATGTCTAAGCCTTTCAACCTAATCGAGTTTTGTCGTCCAATTAGGCTTCAGGCAAGTTGGGTTCCAGCCAAAGCCTCAAAAAGTTTTCGGGCTTAGGCCCGAAAGGAATCTCAAAATATCCTTCTAAATCTGACAACAGGCTACATGGAAGCCCAGCTCCACCCAACATGATTCCGACGCTGCTCATATGTAAGCATACATGACCAGACTTCAGTATTCTAAAAGGTCAAACATGTCTTTTTACCACCAAGACCCAATCACAACCACTAATAAGCATATTAAGGAACTTGTTCAAGAGCTTAATTATTATCAAAACTCAAAGGGCCTTGTTCCTGCATCATAATTTGCCTAATAAAAGGCCACACCAATTGTCTTACTATCCTAATCTACTTCAATTAATTTCCCTACATTTTTATTCTTATATATTCAACAATTAAAGTTAAACATCGAGAACCTGGAGATTTCTTTATTACAACAGGCAGCCAGATATGTCGAACTACCAGTTCCAAAGATGAAGGCATTTCTTAATGCATGACCACTAAGGTGGCTTACCTTAAATGAGCTTAAGGGTAACAAATTAGAAATAAGTTTTTTTCAAGTGTTTCAAAAACCAGCTGAGATATGCAGGTGATCAAGGGACTGCACGGTAGATATGCGATATGCAGCTGCATATGTGATTACCAATTTTTAACTATTTAAAAATGAATCTAACAAAGTATAATAGAAACAACTGTAATAATAATAATTTTATAGATGGATAATTGCAAATATTAATAACAATAACAACTAATACTTATTGCTTAATATCTAGTCCCTCATAGCAATAGTTATAATGTAATCAACATTTTAACTTCAATATCCCTATCAGACCCACTTGAACCCCGTTCAAACCTAACCATCAGCTTGAACCCATTTCACCTACACTGGCACATAAGAACATATTTAGCACCAAAATACAAAGTGAGCTCACATATGTGGCTGTACGATACTAAGCAGGTCTCGTATGTCCCTGCGCAATGCTAAGTGAACTTTATTTTGGTCCATGTAGAATAACCGCATACAGTATTGCATAGGCAACACGATGTCAAATTCCATAGCGGAAGATAAGGTCTTTGGAGCTTTTCAACCTTTTTCTTTTCTCTTCATTGGCTAAATACTGTAGTATGCCGAAGTTCCAAACCTGGTGGATGATTGTAGTCGAGGGACATTTTATCATGTATATTTGTATTTTTGATATAAAGAATGTGATGGGACGGAGTAAGCAATTGTGTGAGGGGATGGACCGGTGACATTGTGATTATAAATGCAAATTGTTTTCAGTTAAGAATTCACAGCAGCTCTAATTATGTTATGCAAATGTTCCCTTTGGTAAGTCGTCTCATGGTCAACTTAAAAGCTTAATTAGTGGATTTCTTAAAGAACACCGATCATTTTATATGTCTAACATTCTTCATGAAAAGGTCTTTTTGTTCCTGAATTGCTCAAATACAAGGTAACTCATGCATTAACTTTGAGATTCAAATTAATCTTTGCCATCAATTCTCTAAGCTGGTTACCTACAAGCGAGTCTTCAAATTAACTACTGATCTGTATCACTCAGTGCTATGTGAAATATGGTACAAATTGAATTGTCATTCATTAGATTATCATACTACTATAATAGTTGTATTATCAATTTTCAGCATGTGATCAAATAATAAAACGACCTTGAATAAATTTTGATTTTCATATTGTCACTTGTTAAATAAGAAGACAAGAAAGCAAAACTTGAGCTAGATATTCACATATACACTTCTCAAATGTTGCCAATCCAAAATAAAATAAAATAAAATAAGACAATCGATCTGCCAAAGGCATGTTCAACTACCTGGTGCAAGAAAACATGTACAGCAGACTGGATGACAGCTAACAGACGTGCACATACAAGATAGTAATGGAATCGTGGTGATGCCAACCCTTTCTACAGAATATCTATCAGATGAGTTCTAAAACATGTATTTATATTAACTTTTTAAAGAAATTATCATGTCCACAAGCCCTTGATACAAAAAACACAAAAAAATGTGGAAGTAGCTTAGGTATCTTATCATACATAACTTGCAGAAAAGTATTTCAGTCCAGAGAGAGGTAAATTACACATTGACCATGTTGGTTTCAAGTAATGTTTATGCTTGGATGGTTTGTAGCATAGATGTCATCTCTGAAATATATCACTTTAATAATTAACAAATTAATAAGAAGCTGATTTCAGTAATATAATTGTCAATTTAACTTCACGTAAAAGATTTAATATTACACTGCTTAAAAACTTCCATGAGTTAGTGCACATGGCACATGAAATTGGGCAATTTTAATATTTCAGATTGATCATGTTGCATTTCTGAAAAATTATATGGCTAACAAGAGACAAGTAAGAAATTTGTACGATGTTCAGCACTCAACCAGCATTCTGTATTTATAAGGATTCCAAGCAAATATTTCCTAAAAAGGGAACTATGAAAAAAATCTCACACAAGATGACCGCATAACTATTAATCCTTGCATGTCACCATGTCCATGTCATGTAATAGCAAAAATAGGACAAACTGACAAAACAATAAGAGATGTTATAAAAAGCCATTGGTCAAGTTAAAAATTACAAGACACCATATCATACCTTCACTGGTAAGTTGTCATTGTAAGGATTCCTGAGATGATGAGTTTTATTGAAGGACAACTCACATAGCTGCAAGTTAAGGAATGTCACGTATAAATTGAAGCTGACAAGCCAAAAGAATAAGTTCATATATTCCATTATTAATTGAACAAGAAGTTTCTAGCGGTGTAGACAGCGAACAAAGAAATGCAAGATGCTAAAAATCAGACTGTAATAAAGATTTAAATATTTGAGCAACAGTCTATCAATCAAAGGCAGCAGCAGCATAAATATCTAGGACCACTCAAAGATGAATTAGGTTATTAGAACTTCAGAAGGCTTTAGAGCTTCGAGTTATATGCCCATTAAATTATTCATAAATGAACAATAACTGTTGTAGAGAAGATGACAGTCAAACCAACACCTAACTATCAGCATAATCTTCTGCATGTATTTGACCATATTCACACTTATTTTAAACATGGGTATTCGGCACAACAAGTTCCTTTTGTTCAATAATGTGTTCAATATTAAGAATCTCCTTCATTTGATCCCTCAACATAGATCCACACTGTCATGTTAGCTCCTGACCTTCTCTTTCTTGACCCTCAACATAGATCCAGCCCTCATTCTCACTAAAGGTCTTTCCATGGATCCTTATCAGCAACTACTCCAGCAAAGGGCAGCACCCACTGTAATCAAGAATGGCCAGCATCCATTGTCAAGGCAAGCCATTTTGTATTCTTGCCTTGACATCCATCCATATTATCTTTAGGTCCTTGCTTCTCTTTCTTGAACCCTCAACACAGTCCAAGCACCCATTCATACCAAAGACCATATATCTTCTTTGCACTTGCCAATAACATGTCAGCTGATTTTTCAGACATGATGACTTTATACTTCTTCAAGTATATCCAGTCCTCGTACTTCCATTTCCAGTCATACCATGAATCAAACAAATTTGAACATCCAATTAAGTCTAATTTCTTAGCTTTATTCAAAGTGAAAGTACATTAGGTAAAACTCAAGAAAGAATTACATTAGGTCTTCTTATTTCCATTCGTGGACTATTCAGACATACATGCATATGTAGATGTTTATGCATGCATGTATATGTATGTATGAGTGCATGTATGCCTGTGTATGCATGTATGCGTGCATGTATGTATGTATATGTGCATGTATGCGTGTGTGTGTATGTTGTATATGTGCACGTATGCATTCATGTATGTATATATATGCATGCTTGCATGTAGGCATGCATGTATGTATGTGTGTGTGTGTTTATGCATGTGTGCAGGGAACACCAAAATCTTGTGCCTACAACATCCTAACATGGTGTAACCTCATGAAAAGCTTCAATATTGAGAACATGATGTTGAATAAAATGATATTATGCATCACTGATAGAAGCAAACTTCTTTCTGCCATCCATCTTTGACCTTTCAAAGGAAATGCATCAGGATTGGAAATGATTACGAATTGTATGCAATTGATCACTTATAAGGAAACACTGGTGTGGCTTAAGCAACTCATATTCAACACATGCTCGCAAGAAGACTACCATGTAAGTATGCATACACCAAGTACTTACACAGAATATATATATGCATACACTGGAGGAGATTATAGTGCACACTTTTGATAGCAATAAGTTCCAGAACATTAGGGTGCGTTTG
>KE505750.1:49967-81001 GCA_000441515.1 Elaeis oleifera
GGATTTTCAGTTGAAGTCTCGACTGTCCTCCAATAGCCTCCAGAGGCCCTCCCTCCCCTCCTCTCTCCTCTTCCTTCTCTCTCTCTCTCTCCCCCCCCCCTCATCACTAGTTTCTCGTTTCAAATGTCGAAACCATCCCGATCTGCCATCGGTATGGCTCAACATGCCTGAAATCAGGCAATTCATGGCAATTCAGGAAACCATGGCCAAGACAATTGCACAAAGATTGTGGTTCATGCAAACCTCCCACCTTAATAGGCATGATATGAGGAAACTCCTAAATTTAGCTTGTGCACATCATGCCTTCCACTTAAGCATTAACATAAAACAACCACAACAGAACCTAGAAATTCTAAATAGGGCTGCAAATGGGTCAAGTCAACCTATGACCCAAACAAATTAGATCCAACCAGATTTATATTTAAAGACTTGATAGTTGGGTATCAATCTACAAACCAATTTGGGTCCGGATTTTGTATTTTCAACTGATCCAGCCCATATATCATCCGCGTTTAATTTGGGTCAACAAAAAAAAAACCCGCTCCGACTCCAACGTGATCCAACTGACCTAAAAACCCAGATCATATACAACCCCTTCTCCTTCACTGAAAATATATTTCCCAACTCGTTAAATGAACCCTTACATAAACTAATTCCTCTCTTTCATGTTAACAACCAAGTTTCTCCCACCTATTTTCACTTAAATATAATTAAATATTCACTTTTTGTTCTGGTCGATTCTAATTTATAATATCCTCAAGTACATCAATATATATTTTAAAATTATTGTTTGTAAACTTAAGAATGATCAATTTAGTCTATGAAACTTTGAATGAAAATTTATGTTTAAGTTGACATTTATTTAAAAATTTTAGTGTTTTATATTTAATTATCAATTGTTATATTTTAGGTATAAAAAGAGTAGCTAAATGCTCGACCTTAACTAAATATCTTAACCGATCCATTCTCAATCTGAACCCAAACATTTTCGAATTGTGTCCGAGTCATCCTTGACCTTGACTCAACCCAACCCAATTAGACTCCACCCAACCCAATCAACTAATGGGTAGGGGATTCAAAATCAAGGTTTGAACATGAAACCAAAACCAGCCGGTTCAATCATGTCCTAGTCCAAACCAACTTGTTTGCAGCCCTAATTCTAAATCGGAATGGTAACTCATGATACCAGGTGCTGTATAGCCCATGATATATAGCCATGGGTCTTAAAATTTTTTCCTAGGCTTTTTATTTTTGACATCTCCATATAAGCATATTAATTGATAAATATACTTCTAAAAACTATAGATTTTAGATTGATGTTCCTTCTTATGTATAATCACATTATATAACATCTACTATTCTACTAAACCACTGGTCATGCAGTGAGACGGCATTAAGTACACAATAAAAAAGGCATAATTAGTATGTACTGCAAAAAAAAATCAGTAGGCCTGATTAATTTGACACATTGCATGTATCCATTCTTGATGCTATTCAAATAATAACAATATTTATAATAATAGTAATAATATTATTATTATTAATATTAATAATAAGCCAGATATACAAGCACTAGGCCATTAAAGGAGAGCAGGAGAAAAAAATATATAATCGAAACAAAGTTGATTGCCCACTGCATTATTAAATACTCAATATCATCATAAGTTTTAATAAATATAGGCTTCTCAGAAGCTAAATACAACTTCAGTTGAGCCTTCAGAAACCAGTTCATGATAAAGTGCTACAAGAAGTTTTTTTTAACAAAACCTGACTGAATCTAGAAACTCCAGACAAACCTAGATTGCCCTTGAGGGAGTGGAGAAGCAGTTCTAGTGGCTTGGTTCAACAAGCCATTTGACATATTCTGCACTGGGTTCTCAGTAGTTGGCTGTGGTGGCTGTTGCTGTGACTGCTGGATTTGAGATTGTGGCTGCTGTACGTTGGGTGGTTCAACCGAAGGCAGTGGTTTCACTGCTGCATTTTGATTAGATACTGCAGAACCTTGTACAAATTGAGCCTTTTCTGCTTGTTGGTTATAACCAGTGTTCCTATGCTGAAAAAATCTATTTGAAGAGCCATAATTGAAAGAACTCAGATGTTGAATCTTCTGAAGGACCTCTTCAACAGGGGGTGGAGGTCCAGGCAGCTTTGCATGTCTATACCGACAATCAGGGCCATTTGGGCAGAAACCCAATTTGTACCTGCGGTAGGTATAACACCAAATGTCAGATCACAAGCCTCAGGACACATGGGGTATGTTTAATGTTTGTCATCATATTTATGATTAGATATAATACATTTGTACTGTCAAAAGCATTTCATACCATATAGCATACTCAATGCCCCCTTGGATAACTCAATTATACCTTATCAAGTAGTTTTGTAGTTGATGATATTTTAGTTATATTAGCAGCAAAGCTCCTCTTCTTGCATGTCAACTGTAAATGACAGCTACCATTTTTTATACTAATGGTGAGTTTAAAATGACCCCTTTTCCTTGAAATTTTGACAAAGTTTTTCCTCTATGAAGCTAACAATTCCAAAAGCTTTCCTAATTAATTCATTCAATAAAGCTCATGCTTAAGTTTCGGATAAATGTCAAAAACTATACTCTCAAACAAGAAGAACTACAAGGAGGCACCAATTGGTGGATGATAGACAGCCGCATTTACAGCTACATTATTTTTCTTGCACCGACTCAAATAAACAGTGGCAGCTACATAAGAAGTTAAGAAAAGATCAAAATAAAAGCAATTTCTTTACACTGTTCCATCATGCTAACATCATTAATTGATAGCTTATGTACCTTGCAAATAAAACATTTGTATCATCATATTTCTCAACTTCCTAACTTTTGCAACTAACTCAAGGTTGTATCTTACAAACAGCTTAGGACTAGACCCTTATGTTTAATTATACATTCATAATGTTGCAGAGTTAATTTACTTGCTTCATTCAATATTTTTTTGATGCTTCTTAAGTTTCTATTGTTTTATGTTTTTCAATATTTGGTTCTAGTTAATGTGGATATTAGTATCCACTACCAAGTTTCCTTACAATTTAAATCTTATATATATATATCCGTCCAAGCAATTCACATTGTAATCCTTATGAGACCTTCCATCTACTTCCATGTCATAAGCAATCTCAATTGAGTCTTGTGGTTCATACCCATGCTTTAAAAAATGAGAGAAAATAAAAACGACCCTTTTTATGAGAAGTTAGGGATTTACAAAAATATATCTCTAAAGTCTAAATGATTTTATTGTTCCTCTTTTTATCCTCGCATTTAGCGTTATTGTTTATGTCCCAACCCCTTACTCTTTAACCAGCGCATCTAAGAAGACTGTGTCTGCATAACTGCTACCACCCCAACAAAAGACAACCAATGTAGAGCTATGTTATGGCATCACTACTAAAGATCGTGTTGACTAAATAGTTGGCCTTAAACCCTCATGAAGATAATTCATGCATTTGAAAGGAGTCAAAAACCACATCTCATGTCCCCAAAATTTTTCCAAACTCAGCATCAATTTCCAAATAGCAATTGGGAATAAAAAGTCCGCATATTCTCAATCAATAATGTAATAATTCAACACAGCACAAAAATTCCAAAAAAGAGCTCAAAACCCTAACAACTGCATATACTGCTTTGCATTTAATCAACTTCGAACCAAAACCCTGATTCTGATTTCTCAGAAAAATGAAAATCAGAGAGATAGGCACATGGCACAAAATTCCAAAACATAACTCAAAACCCTATCAACTGCATGCACTATTTTGCATCCAATCAGCTTCCCATAAAACCCTAACACTAGTTTTTTGGGAAATAACGAAAATCGGAAATATTGATCAGATGTAAAGGAATCAGAGGACGGAGAGTTCTAGAGATTTCATACATGTTGCACTCCTTGATGTCCTCGTTGGTGTGCTTATAGACACAATCCTGCTCGCGGCACTCGCCGTAGAGGCGGAAGAATCGGCAGACCGGCATCCGAGACTTGTCGTACTGGTGGAGGAAGCCACAGGCGTCGCCCTTCATGCAGAGGCTGCGGAGCCAGTGGCGGCACACCGTCTGCCGGAAGGTCCGCCTGCCGGGCCGCCGCCAGCCACGGGATCGCCGGGCCAGGGCCGCCGCGGCCCCGCATTCGCCGCAGCGACAGTGGGGTCGGACGGCATCAGGGATGCCGGCGCCGAGGAGGCGTGAGCGGGGGCGCCGGCGTCGAGGCCGCCTCGAAATCGAAGCTGAGGGCTCCATCAGCGTCGTCCATTTGCCGTCGAAGAGGAGGAGAGGAGGCCAAAACCTAGAGCTCTGGTTTACGGGTTCGCGTTGGAATCAGGGTTAGTGTTTTGTTCCAATAACAGACGCTTCAGAGAAAGGTTTCACTGCAAAGCGGGAAAGGCGGGTTAGGGTCAGTGTTTCCGAGAACAGAGGCTTCGGAGAAGGGTTTCACTGCAAAGAGAGAGACGAGGAAAATGGGAGGAGTGCTATATGGTTTGGAGGCTGGCAGGAGAAATAAACGGGTCCGTAATTTGCCTTGGGAGGCATCAAATTCAAGTGTGCTCTAGATTATATATAAATAAATAAATATACGCCATTTCAATTTTTTTATTTTTTGGTAAACTACGCCTCTTTGATTTCAGATGGGAGATGAAATTTGTGATGTCCGTGAGCTAGAAATGGGGAAGGTTTTGTTTTCTTTTTTTTTAAAAAAAATGACCCGTTTGGTTCGCGGGAAGACAAGCGAAAATGTGATTAAAGACAAATTGAAGAGACCTCTCTTATTTAATTTTATTTTTAAAAAAGATATTTAAGAATAATATTTTAATGATAATAATTTTTTATATTTCATAAGAAAGAAAAATCAGTGATGATTTTTGATTTTTTTCATAGAAAAAAATTTGGGATCATTTATTAAAAAATATCTCCAAAATCATGAATAAAATGGAATGATCTTCCCTTATATTAAAGATATAATAAAATTTTTTTATGGGATATGTCAAAATCATTTTTTCAAACATCATATTTTAAAATAAATTTTAAAAAATATTCTATTGGAGAAAAATTCTTACCATGAACCAAACAAGCCCTTTCTACCCATGCATCACATAGGATTTATTATACATGTAAAGAGTTTGTGAATTTTGCTAAATTTTTATTAAGTTATAAATAAATAATAAATATATTTTTTTATTTTGATATTGACTTTAGATCATGTCTGTGAATTTGTTTTTATTTTATTATCTTTTCATCTCATCCGATCTCATGTATTATCTATTCTATAATTTCTTGAAGCAAAACATTAGGATTTGAGATCTACACATGAAGTTGTATATTTTAAATATAATTTGTGATTTCATCAATTAATAGTTTATCATCACTGATTAGTCTAACATAAAACTGGTCAAAGAGAACTTATTATTATTTATAATATTATAAATGCAGCATACATGAGTCTTACATATAACAATCGAATAAAATTTATCATCATTTATAATATTATAAAATTTAAGAAAATAAAGAGGTTAGGGCTAGGATTTATCATCATTTAAAAGTTACAGATGAGGGACAGTTTGGAGGTTACAAATGGCATTCATTGGTCTGATATAAAAACAGAATTTATAATCATTTATAATATATATTATAAAAGCTAAGGAAGATGTAGAGGTTGGAGATAGAATTTATCATAATTTAATCGAGGACTTGCTATGTATACTTGATAATATTTATGCAACCCTTATTTATATTTGGTAGCATTATATGCAACTCCTACTAAAAAGACCATCGATTAAAATGCAGACTTGCTATGTATATTTGGCAACATTATATAAAACCTCTATCAAAAGAACCAACTTTTATATTATATCATATAAATTTTTGTCGATGTTTTTGTTGATTTTATTTATATTTAAAAAAATAAAAAGAACATATAAAAGATAGTCTTACTCATAAGAGTTAAAAAATGCAATTATGACATTAGTACCATGGAAGAGATTTTTAAGAAACTAAATCAGAAAATGTAAAAAAAAAATTCTAAAATTCGTTGATTTTATCTTTTGAAAAAATGGTTGATATCCACATTATTATGAAAGAAATTTTATTTCAAACTGAAAACTATATCACTAGATCGTTAATATGCTTAGACAACTATCTCTCTATTTTTTGGATATAGATTGAGATGGAGTTCTTTAGGCCTCTTTGGATATTCCCATTGGATCCTCGGAATTAAAAGTAAGAGTTCTAGTATTCCATAATATGAGGCCTAGCCCAACCTATGTTGACCACATCTCTCCTAGCCATTCCTGCATATAGAAATAAAAGGTTGGCCAATGTCTTTTTTCTTCCTATTAGATTCTATCTAAAAGTCTTCGAAAATATTCTAATAACTTTTGTAAGTATAGGTTTGACTTGATGTTTGAATTTGTGAATCCCATTGGATTGCACAAGATTATCCAAATAAGACTTATTATTTTATTAAATTTTATCAAATATATTTCTAATCTTTCATACTGTATATAAATAAATTTCATAATTTATCTATATGACTCTAATTCTCCGATATATATAAATTATTATCGATTGTTTTCGGTACTTCTTCGCATATCATTTTTTGTGCGCGGTTTTGATCATAACAACTATAGTTTTGCCTATCAATTTAGCAGTAAATTAGAATTTAACTCAAAAAAGGTGTAAAACAAATAATTGGCTTAAAGATCATTGCAACAAAATAAGATCATTGCAACAAAAACAACCTTAAAGAATAATCAAAAAATATTGCTTGAAGATCCAAGATTATTGCTTAATAATTTTGACAACGATTTTCATCCGCTACTTATGTATAGGGATGGCAAAAATCAATCTGATCTGCCAATCTGATCCGCATTCGATCTGTCTTGAATTTGGATTAAATGGATTCAGATCGTAATCGAGTTGACATATTTAACCTGTTTAATAAACGAATCAGATTCAGATTTCAGACAGCTAACCCATTTAATCTATTTAATAAATAGATTGGATTAGATCAGATTGTAACATAACTCGTTTAACTCGCGTAACATAACCTGTTTAAAGCCTTTACAGCGTGGAGCGCACTCATTTTTTCCAAATTCGCCCGCCCGTGCGTAGGAAATTGGACTGCGTCCGTATAAAATACTGACATCCCATCGATAACATGCCACACTACCTTTGATTTTCCTATTCCCATCTCGCAGCCCTGTACTTTTTTCTCTTCCCCTCAGCCCTCCCTTTTCTTCTTCTTCGTGCCGTCAAAGGCTTGTCGGAGACGAAAACCACGGAGGCCAAGATCATGGCTACTGGGATTTTCTCATCCCCTCCAAGAGTTCGTCGATGGGGGGCTTCATATGGGGTACGGTCGCACGGATACTAGGCTAGCATGAGGACACCAGTAGTTGCGGCGAAGGAAGGGAAGGCAAAGAAGCGGAGAACTGGAGGGGGAGGTGGTGGTGGAGGAAGGACCAATCAAAAAGGGTGAGAGAGTGATGGAGATGATCGAGAAGGTGGAGCCGACGGCGGAGGGGAGGGATCTAGGGTCAGGGGACACATTAAGAGTCAGGCCGCGGGCGAAGCTGGAGGCGAGGGCTTCTAATTAGGCTGTGAGCGGAGTTGGATGCATCTAAGGTTTTGATCAGACCGCGAGTGGAGCTGGAGGCGAGGGCTTCCGATCAGGTGGAGCTGGAGGCGATCGACAGCACGGTGGTTGGATGGAGATGGAGGCGATCGACAATGCGGTGGTTGGACGGAGCGGGAGGAGGATGGTTTGGCGGAGATCCGGCAAGGCAGAGCCCTCTAAGGTTTTATTTTCTTTTAAACAGGTCTGGTTGGTCCGATTGATTTTTTTAATGGATTATTATAAACAGATAGTAAACATATCAGGTCAGATAATCCGTTTATTAAGTAGATCAGGTTTAGATTTTAAAATCTGATCTGTTTAAATAAACATGTCAGGTTCGGATTCAAAATTTTTGAGTCAATCCATATCTGATCCGATCCATTTATATCCAATCCGATTGCCACTCCTACTTATGTAGCTATTGTCTAAAGTCAAAGATAATGGTGTTTAATTATAAGCCAATGATTAAATTACTGTTGCTTAATAAAACCTTATTCAGTAATTTTTATAATTTTTTACAATAGTTGTAATAAAGAAGAGACAATATTTTTTCTAACTAAGGTGCCAGCTTTTTTGAGGCGTTGACAATGATCTATCTTTCTATGTAATAATTTTTTTGAAAGTATTAGCAATAGATATTTATTTTATGCGATGGTCTATTACAAGTTTTTACAATAGTTATGAATGTTTAGGTAACAGTTTGAGATGATTTGATGGTGATTTTTCTATTTTAGACAATTGTTATTCATATTTAGATAATAGTTTTTATGAACTTTTATAGAATAATTTTTTGATTACAGGTAATAGAAAATTTTTTACTATAATTTCTTATATTTAGGCAACAAATTTTTACTATTGTATATCCCCTTTTAAACTGTAGTTAATAATTATTGTATATTCTATTTTTATATTTATAGCCTATATTTTCTAAGTATAACTATTGCATGTTATATTTTAATATTTTACTTTACAACCTCCATTTCTCAATTATCATTAAATCATAATGACTTAAAATAATTTAAATTATAGTTACAAAATATATTCATTAGATAAATCTTAACAGTATATGAACACAAAATATAGTCCATAATTTTATGTACCATCAACATTCAACAATTAATATTTAAACATATATAAGAAATAATGTTGAGTACTTATTGCATTTTCCTCAATATCGTTGTCTCTCTTAATGATCCTCTTGACAAATGATCTCTTCCATAATATCATCTCCTCCTAAAGAATATCTCTATCATGAACACAAATTAAATCATATAAGAACAACATTCAATAATTAAAATCCAAAAAAATAGATTTTCGATGTGCAATAAAATTATTTTTGAAAATAATTAAACATATACAGATACATAATTTATGCATACCTGTAAAAATAATTATGGATGCTAGTTGAAAATAATTTGCGTATGCATGGCATCCTAGTTACTTTTAGCATCACAAAGAGATTAATCATTCACAAATAAGAAGTCTATTGATCATTATAGAATGACTAATCCAAGATTATTTTGCTACAATTATATTAACATCATTTGAAATCTATAAGCCATGCATGCTCTTTCTTGATGAAACTTTCAAGCCTTATTTACTCTTTCTTCATCAAACTTATTTTGTACGTCCTCCTGCATATTTTTTTTAAATTATCCTATTTTTGTTGTTGGACCCTCTTAAAATAATAGTATTCATTAATTTTTTCAGCAAATCTTTTTGGATGACCACCATTTTATTAAAATATACACATCTAGTTTTTTCTTCCCTAATTTTTTTAAAAATTTTTGTGCACTTGCATTATTTTATCCTTGAGTTTAAGACTATATTTTTTCTCTACTTAAAACTACAAAATCCAACAACCTACCACATTAAATACTCTTATTCATAATTTATCTTAAAATTAATAAATATATACATGCTCAATATAACAGTCCATAAATACTTCTTAAATTTAAAAAATCATATAAATTATTCAACTTATAATTTAGTACTTGTATCCTCATCGACTTGCATTCCTCCTTTAGGCTTGCAAGTTTTTCAGAATATTTGAATTTGGAATGATGGTTCTATTTCATTTAATACTATCTAAAATTCAGTTATATCATTATTAATGTATGAATTATTTCATCGATAAAGCCATAAACTTATCAAACTAATTATATGATATAATATGATAGCTAAACAATAATATAAAAAAATATAATATCAATATTAGAGATGATTGACAACATATTCCAATAAACCAAAAATTCTATAAGAGGATTCATACATAAAAAAATCTAACTAGTTCACAATATATATGGGTATTGATATGATTATATACAAATAAATAGAAGATAATGACAAATTAAATTTACCAACTTCTCACCAATTTTTATAAAGTTCTTAAGGCCAGCTCTATGAATGTACCCTTATTTTCCTAGTTTGTTTTATTTTTTCTCTCGAATTTCCTGTAATAACAAATATAGAAATAAATAATAAATAATGAATGAGATATGAGATATTATAAAAAAATTATTTTATAGCTATTATTTTTAAAGTGATTAGAATCATTAAATCTTAGTTTTATGTTTATATTTTCCAGTTTCAAATAATCAAAGAGTATTTCAAAATATGAGTCTGATATTTGTTCTAACTCATTAGTTAGTCTCTTTTCTCTTGTACTTACTATAAGAAGAATTTTTTCTTCAATCTATACTAGTAAACCCTCAAAGCATCTATAACTACTTGCATAACTCATTTTTTGCCTTCATCAAAATAATATATTTTTCTGCAATTAAAATTAGTGAAATGTTGGGCAATTAAAGAGCGAAAAAGTAAGATATATTTTACATATACGTCAACCACCAACGAATTTTGATGTTCATAGCTACGGCTATTCATTAAAAATATAAGATTTAGAGAATTAGTACTTCGTTTTCTTGATTCCATATATAAGGACTAATATATACATCAAAAAGAAGTGAAAAAAATATTTTTTTAACTAATTATAAGTAAAATATACACTAGATCTAGAAGCATCGAGACTAAGGTTATAAAGGGCCTGCACTTGTAATTATTGGCGATATATGTAGTAATCGAATTTTGCACTCACAATCTAAATAATTTGCATGAATTATAAAATAAACATATCGAAGAAAAATAGTGTTTCATGTCAAAAAGATGTTGGAAAAATAAATTATCTATGGTCGCATAAATAAAATATTAAAAAAAATCCAGATCCTCTTAAATTTGGAATGAATTTGAAAGTCAAGTATCACAATCATGGCTATTCATTTAAGCACTGGGGTCTTAGTATAGTTGGGCTGATAATGTACATAAAACAATGGTCTCTACAATATACGAAAGCTATTACATCACAACAGTGACATAAAATCGGTCAAATTACAAAATTTCATCATCATCCTCTCCTAAATTTGAGATGATCCTAATGGTTAAACTCTAGAGACAAAGAATTAAGGCCCATGATAGAGTTAAAATCTTGGGTAGAAATATGTATCGTGAACTTTGATTTATAAATAACATAGTTTAAACATGATAACTTATAATTTATTCAATCAACCCAACCCACAAATAATCTGTTTTAAAGTAGGTTTAGATTTGATATGAATATGTTTGGATCGTAAATAGATCAACTTGTCTAAAGTTGTTTATTAAATGATTTAGGTTTAGTTTTAGACCTTTAACCCCTTTAACTCATTTTAATCCACTTAATAATTTAACTTATGTAATCTATTAAAATTTTGGTCATATTTAACCCAACCCATTTCACCAACTTAATGTGTTTAAAATCCATCTAACTAGTTTGACATATTTAACTTGACTTGATATGTTTAATAAATGAGTTATATGAGTTAGATAGAGTTACCTATTTGATAAATGGATTGGGTTGATATCTAAATTTTTGACATATTTATTTAAACAAGTTGAGTTCTAATTGATAAATTTTGATCCGACCAGCATCCAACCTGATCTAACCTAATTGAATTGCTACCACTAACATGGACATAAATGAATCTCTCGAGAGTAGAGACTTGATCACCTTATTTGTCATAACAAAGTAGCTCACATGTACAATTTTTTAGTGAGTATATCATATTTATCACTATAAAAGATTATAAAATAAATATTGATCGTTATGCTATAATATATCAATTCATATACTAAAGCTATAATTTCCTACTAAAATATATTAAATTCTCGAAATACATTTTTAGTAGCGATTGATAAGTAAGATCATAATTATGTATAGAAATGGCAATGGTATTATCTAGAGGTAGGATGTTTAACATAATAAATCTTTCAAGAAATAATAGTATGACGTGATAGAATGGCACTACTAATAGATAGTATTGTCAACAAAAAGGATATAAGAGAAATAATGTTTGAAAGGTGTTGAAGAATAGAAGGGGATGAACTCATTGGAGTTTTTCCAAGTCATATGGGTAAGACTATTTTTCTCACATTCTCTAGCTCGTGATTATATAGCGAGATTTTAATATAATTAAGGCATATTGAGTAAGTAATAAAAAATAATGTTGCCTTGGTGACATCAAATAATGAGAGGAAAAAGTTATATATCTGTAAAATTTGAAGAAGTATTGATTTTCTTATAGAATATCTTTTTCTAACTTCAACTTGATTGTTTTGTCGAAACCAGTGATTCTATTATATTTAAAATTTGATGAAAGTAATCTATCTCGGTAATTTACATTCGAGAAAGTTTGGCTTGAGTGTTAGATTTGTTGCAACTTGATTATAAATGATAGCAATAGCACGACATGAAATAAAGGTGATTAGAATTTTAATAAGCAAAGGCTTAAGATATAAAAATATAAATATTCCTTCGGTGTCAAGGAGAGATTCATGAGAATTTTTTATATGTTAAATGTTATTGAATAGGACAAATTGTTACATTTAGTCAAAAGGGATGAAAGATTTTCGGCTAACAAGGAATCCTTAAAAGTTTATCACATCAAAACAAAAATCTAAGATGGATTAGCTTAAATGCGATGAAATGAATACATAATATTTTCAAATGTACTATCAGTAGGAGGAATGAGATTGGTTATTAGAGATAAATGATGAATTTTATATGAGGATTAAGCGATCATCAAGACATTTTATATTATCTATAAAGATATCTTTACCAATCACATAAAGCTATATTGTAGTACTAATTAGCATGCCCTCTCTCCTCTCATTATTAAAGGATTTTTAAACTCGAATCATACTTTTCACTAGCAGAGATCAAAGAAGTTATATTTTTGCTTAGGAGCTAATAGAACTACCATATCTGATGATTTTCTTATTTCATTTTTATAATTTTGAGACACTATGTAGCTTAGATTCCATGAACTCTTCTACTTTAATTCCAAAATTTTAGAATTATGGTATGGTCAAATATTTTAGATCTATTATCTTAACAATTATATTTATCAAAATCATATTCAAATTTTTCACTAATAGGCTAATAAAGGTTCTAAATGATATATAGGGTCTTGTGCAAGCATGTGCTATAGTGCCACATCGGACATATGCTAAGTAGATTTTAGATACTTATATACGGCTAAAGAATTCAAATTATAATTTTTAACCAGCTTTTAAATAAGATTCTAGGTATTGTATATGATATCTAAGTAGATCTAACCATTAGTATAGACTTTTATCCTTGCTAAAAATTAAGATATCCTTGCCAAATATTATTGTGGGACAAAAACTCCTCGCTAGGTCCTATCCTATGGGGTCATTGTCTGTTCCTTTAAAGGAGGACAAATATAATCCTTATAAAAAACTGAATCATCGGCAAGGATACAAACTGTTACCAAAATGAAAAGCATTTTTGCCCTTTTCTTGATAAAAATTAATTATTTATGAATATTCAACTTTTTGACGAGGATAGTCCTAGCTAAAAATTAAATAATAAATATAATTTATATATAAATGTAAACTATTAGTTAGGATTAGCTTAGCTTATGGTTTCTTTATGTGAAAATGGTCTTTGTTTAATATTACATTTTAGTATAGATAATCCTAGTATAAAGTTATAACCAATATCCTTCTAGCAACGCAAATTCGTGCTGAAGATAAAAAAAATATAAAATTCGTAACAAGCATTATCTTTAATAAAATTTATCAATAATAATTAGTACTATCTTGATGACGAGAAAAATTCTTACCTAAGGTTGTAATATAGAATTTTTTGGCATAGGCAAACCTTACTCAAATATATTATACTATGTTTTGGACTAGAGTATTAGCAATAATTAGCCTTGCCTAAGCATATAACATAAAAGCTTTCATGAAGACTTTCTAAGATAAAAGATATGTTATGAGCTGGACCCTTAACATAGACTATCCTAGTAGATTATCCTTTATATTTTGTTCATATATACACATACACAATAACATCAAGACAAACTTTCAATACGATATAAATCATAATTTTGTCTTAATAGCAAACCTACTTTAATGCCATATATAATATTATTTCATATCAACAATACATATGTTTCAAATGCCATCATTAATTCCATCATAATAATAAAGTACTACTAAATAACATACTTTAAACCTAAGAAATAATATCCAAAAAGAAATTAAATCTTCACCAAATATATATATAGTCCAAATATTAAGTATAGTGCATGCAAAATCACTTTAAAATATTAAAAACAAACTCCAAAATAATATCAAAGTCTCTATGATATTACATCCCATCATTCTTCATCTTCACCTCTAACTTTTCGATCATATTTATCCAATAAAAATTTGATAACAAATAATCATATCTTATAGTCAACAAATAACTATCTTATTTTTATTTTAAAAAAATAAATTTAGCACTAGCTAGTAATAAAAGTCATTTTAAAGCAATACTTTTATTAGATAAAATCATTATAAAAGTTACTTATCTTTTGTTGAGATTGAAAAAAAATGACATCTCCGATGGTATATTTTGAAACATCTGCTATATATATGCTCTAAATATTTAATCAAATTATTATTATATTTTTTTATTTAAATTATTTCTTCATTTGTTGTTAGAAAAGTTTCTCCATCCGAACCTTCTTAGTCTCCATTGAATTATGTAGATTTTTTAAATTCTTCTCAAATTCAACTATTCTTTGTTGATATACAAATCAAGAGCTTGAAGCATTCTTAAAATAACTCTTCTATCCTGATCTTGTATCTAAAATCTCAACTAGCATTTTATCTCGACTCATTTGTTGATCAACAAGACTCTTCAATTTTTTTACTTACATTACAATATGTCATAAATAATAATATAAGTATATATAATATATTCAAATATTTTCTATAATAGTGAGTGCATGTACATGAACATCTATGGATCTTTCATTAATAAATTCTATATTCCCTCCTTTATTTTTCGGATATGCTCATGATTCTAAATTTCAACTGTATTTAGTATCTGTCAATTATTCTTTATCATTTTTAATGATAAATAAATAAATTTATTAGTAAGTATCAACAAAATTAAGTAACTTACTATAGAAAATATAATAATTAGTTTACATATAAAAAATTATATCTATTATACTCATACTCCACAAATAGAATTGGCCTCATGGTATGTCTACACCTTATATTATTATAATTTTTGTATTTTATTTTTATCTTATAATTATAGTTTAATAAATAAAAATATCTAATAAATTTAAATAAAAAATGCATATACTTAACATGCATATATTTAAGTTAATATGATATGCCTATAATTATAGTAACTATTAATATAATTTTGCATACTTGGTATACTTCTAAACTAAAATACTCTATCATTTACTTTCATAAGTTTGGAGTCAAGATTTTCAGAAGATTTACCAATTTCTTCTTATCGATTTGAAGCTTCTTATAATAAATAGAAAGTCTATCTTTCTAATATCCGTGCTCTTGATGTATCTCTTCAATAGCAGCCACTTATTAATTGATTTTATTGTTTTGGATATAGAAGTACTCTTACATTATAATCAGTGGCTTAGTTTATATTATAAAAATATATTATATATCAAATAATTAAATATAATAATTTAGATGGATCTATAATATAAAAATATAAATTTAATTGATTTATTTGAACTTAGTTTCACATACATTGACCATATTATACCACACATTTTTTCCAAGGATGTACTAGCATTAGTGCTATACTTTTAAGAACAAGCCCACAATAATTACTAAATCTTCTTGCATTATTACCAATAACTCTTGATGAACCTAGAACAATCTCTGCTACTAATTTTTTTATCCTTCATGAGCATATTTCTCAATATGTAGAGATGTATATCTTTCTCTTCTCTTTTTGGCAATACAAAAAGCTATCATAATAAAATATTTTTAAAAAAATAGTGCATTAATTAGATGATATATATTTCTTAATATAGCATCAAAGTTTGAAAGGAGATTCATACAGTTAGATATCAAATATATATTACATAAAAGTAGATAACAAACACCTGCATTATTAAGAAAACTCATAAATAAGGCATCATCACTATTAGCTAAAGTATTTCTTTATATGATGCTAAGAGTATTAGCTAGAGTTACTGTTTGTATTTGTTCATTTTTTTGAATTGATGCTATCTCTTCTATTCTTTAGATCCTAAATCATGCAGCCACCACCCTATATATCTCGTGGTATGATCTAAAACAATATATTATCAATAAATTAAAATCATTAGAATAAGTAAACGTAAATATACATGGATGACTCATTTTAAATAATTTACACAAGTATAAGCGAAAAAAATCTAAATATGTATCTTACATTGACATTCCAAGTAATAATCGATAGCATATATTCTTGCTAATAATAATGAATGAAACTTAAGTACCTTGTATAGGCTTTAAAATAAATAACACCAATTATCTTCAATCATCAGATATTTCAGACTCAATTTTATTATCTTCATCATTTGTACCATCATCTGTTTCACTCTCATCATCAACAACAATAAAAAATCATCATCAACTTCTCTCTTGCCTATTATTTACTCTTATAGCTACCGTGCAACATCATTAGATATATGTTTTGCTACAATATCATCACGATCCAATACAGTAATTTCATCATCATCTAATGGCCTTAAGGCATAGTCGAAATTATCATACTCCATCTGTTGGTATATTGCATCTCTGTCTTCCATTAAAATACTCCAAATTGTATCCTTATTTGATACCTCGAGTATATTGTAAAAGTCTTGAGATTGATTTTTCATGACCATAAGTCAATTTGACTCTTTAGGATCTTCAACATAGAAAACTTATTTTGCTTGACAAGCTAATATAAATGGTGCATTTATTTTCAACTGATGTTTGGTATTAACCATCATAAGTCTATACTAATTTATCTTATAGTCAATATCTTAATTTTGGACGTCATATTGTTCATATTTAAATAAAATAACTCATTTTCCATCCACATAATATGATGCAAAAATATCTGTCAAGATATCACAGCATTCTTTATCCAAAGAACTATTATCTTCTCGACTCAATACTCCATTATTTTAATTTTTCATATTCTTCATATTCTCAAATATGAAATCTAAAGCTACTCACAATATAACCCTTATATAAATTAGCTATGGTAAGTAAACCTTATATAAAACTATATAAGTTATCAATGGAATCTCTGCATACATGCAACATGGATACCTATATAATTTTGAATGTTAAAAAAATTGATGCATAAAATATTTATATTTTTAGAGTTCACCGCTATAAAATTCATAAGTTACTTATAGTGTTATAAAATCATTCTGAGAGTCAGAATTAAATCTTTCTGATAAATAATTTTACTCCCATTCAACAATTCAATTTTAAATTACTTATAAAAAAGAATTTTAGATTCATGTTCAGATAATGTTCAAATATAAAGAAAGATAAAAAATTTAAATAACTTATTTAATAAAGGGTCAAACTTCTTCATAATTATTCAATACATATTGATCACTTTGTTTTTTCTCTTCTGGGTTCAGATAATATTGCTCAGATGATTCTAATAGACAATCCACTGGTGCAAATATTTTCAAACTATTATTTAAGGGGCAATCATCATGTTCACTATTATTTTCTAGTGGCCAAATAAATTTAATATTGATAGCTACCAAGCATCTTGAATAAAAAGTTAAGTACTCATCTACGAGATAACCTTCAGTGATTGAACTTTCTAGATTTGCTTTGTCATGCATATATATTTTTAAGGTATGTAGGTGTCACTAATTAGATACATCTATTTATATTACATAGGTCCAATAAATTTAGCTTCTTTACATAAACATATAGCTAGATGTATCATCATATCAAAAAATATTGACGAAAAAATTATTTTCAACTTGTATAATGTCAGTGCAATTTACTTTTCAAGTGGATTCAAAATATCTAAGTTTAAAATCTTAGAACACAAGTCTCTAAAAAATATACTCAACTCAATGAGTAGTCCATAAAAATCTTTTAGAAAATATACATGGATTGCAATTGAAATAAGCTGCTGCAAAAGTATATGATAATCATGACTCTTAATTTATGATATTTTTTTCTCTCTTTCATTTACATATCTAGATATATTAGAAAAATACCCATTCAGAGTCTTTAATTTATTTAAAATCTATAAATTATCTTTTTCTCTTTAGAGAATAATATATAGCATGCAACAGACATTTATATATTTGTTCCATTTGAATTGGATGAAGCTCTAATCTTATACACATGCTCACCAAATCATAACATTCTTTTAATATATCTTTGTTTTATATTTAATGTTCATAACTGTACCTAACATATTATTACAAATATTTTTTTATATACATAACATTTAAATTATGACGTAACATATTTGTAAGTCAATAAGGTAAATCAAAAAATATATTTCTTTCTCCAATTGTATGCACTATTTGTTGCATCATACTATTCTTTGCACCTTTATCAAATGGCCTTTGATAAAATATATTGAATTCTTTTAGCACCTCATCACTAGTAAGCGAAATAAATTTACTTCGATCCTTCTTTTATCATCAAATGATTAGTTTCATGTTTCTGCGCCATTTATGGTCTTGAGGTAAAAATGATGATGACATATATAATATAATTTTTGTGCACCCTTTAATATTGGAGAGCATGTCTCTTTATGATAATAGGGACATACCAAATAATCTTTGTTGACCATCTATATAAATCATCATATGCAGAAAAATTACTAATATTCCATAATATAGCTACATGCAATCTTAAATTTATTTCGTATGAGCATCATAAATTTTTATACTTATTTTTCATAATTCTATTAACTCTTTAATCAATAGTTGTAAATATACATCTATATTCAATCAGAAGAGTTGGGATCAGGTATTAGTAATGATATTAGATAAAGTTTCTTCATACACATTCAAAGAGATAGATTGTAAGTAACCAAAATAACTGGCTAAATGCTATATTGTGAACACATATTCCTAAATTCTGAAATCCATTACAAACAAAACAAGCTTAAAATTTTGAGGATCATCAAAAATAATTTATGTAGCTCATCAAATGACTTTCAAGCAATAGTATCCATTAGATATCTCATCACTCTATCATGTCCTCGCTTCTCTTTGTGCCATCTCATATTGGAAGCTGTCTTACTTAACATATACTATAATCTTGTAATCTTTTTAATAAAAAATAATGTAATATCTTATGAGAGATTTTTTTTTAAACTTCTAATGGACTTTTATCTAGATAAGCTGCAAACTAGATAATTACTTGCATTGACATATTTATTCCAATAAATTATACAATCAATATTTATAAGCATCTATCTTTATATAATCAAGCTCAAGTTTAGCAATATACTTTCTTGCACTATAATATGAGTTGGATAATATTCTTTTCTCATCAAGAATTAGCATCCTTAATAATTCAAGTAAGTTATCAAATGAACAATTGGTCCATTTATGAAATCTTTTAAAATGAAGTAATTTAATGATAACTGATAATTTTGAATATTCATAATTGGGATAAAGTTTCTATTAGACTTTCTTTAATAAATGATAAAATTTGATAGATTCGATGTTAGGTTCCTCAAACATACATGCACCATCAAAATCATATCGATTATGCTTCTTATAAAAATCAACATCTTCAATAATTCTTATTTATCAATTCAAATGTATCATCTGTATAAAGCTGCCCACCACCTGCATCATCATCATCATTATCATCTAATTCTATAGAATCATTCTCTTCCCTATGATAGTACTGTATTGTATAACTTCTCATAATCTCATATTTTAATAAATGAAACTTGACCTTATGTCTTCTTTTAAAACCCACATTTCTGTACTTGATACAAGGATATTGAATTACATCTTATGTCAAAGAATGCTCGAATGCAAAATTAAAAAAATCTCAACTCCCTACATATATTTAAGTTAACATCTATCCCTAATTTTCATCCATTTTTTATTGATAGTCATTATTATGTTGACCATATGTAACAAAACAATCATATATGTTATTATTATAGTATTCAATTTTTCGAAAATAAATAAAGATTTATGTAATTTTAGATTGTCCTTCGATTTGATTTGCAAAAAATCAAAATCAATCATCTAAATAGGATACATTATGGGAAGTAGCTAAGGTCACACACTATTTTTGATTCAAAATAGCATAATAATATCAACACCAAATGATTATATCTTGATACTATTGATACTCTTGAAATATGTCTTATATATATAACAATTGTAAACTAGAAGCATGATAAGAAATATTTAAGAAGGCCATAAATTTTTTAACATGCATATATGCATGTGCCATCCATCCATAATATGATATTTCTTCTATTATGGCTTGATTCTTTTAATTAGTAATCAATTACTATAATTATTCATCAATGGTGAAATGAAATATATAAGAGTTTAGGACTAAATAAAATAAGTTGAACATACTTCCCCTTTTGATTTAAGAGCACTGCGACATGAATACAAATTTAGAAATATTTAGGCATATCTTTCTTTTATCAATGAAAAAATATTCAGCACACAGATTACTATTGATTTACTTATATCCATTTGCAAAAAGTCGATGAGGTTTGGAATCCGAATTGTACCTTATGATTCATCCACCGCTATCCATTATTAAGTGGAGTCTGACAAATTAAATCAACAGTGGAGCCTCAATAGTAGCCTGGAGCAGTCTATTTTTATTCTAATCACCCATCTTTCACGGATGAGATCCATCAGATTGACGATATTGGGTGAAAAATTAGATTATTAGCTGCAAAGACATCTTTTATTTAGAAATCAAATCAAAAATAAAAAAATATTATTACATACAAATTCTTTTCAAATCAAGAAGGAGAGAGATGACAAACGTCATCAATATTAGCTTCCTGGGATGTCTTGCTAAAGGAATATCCAGTACACATATGCATGATTGAAGATAATCTAGGGAAAGGAGGAGTTTGGGTATGAAATCAAAATAGAGGATTTCATTTCAAATAGTATGCTTTTCTAATTTAAATTTCACTCCAAAGTAAAGAAAAATAATAAAAAAATAAATAATTCTACAGCCACCAAATAAAATTTAGAGACCGTAAAATCCAAAGAAAAATCTAGAGAAAAAAATCAAAAATAGAGGATCAAGCCATCCATGAACTTTAGAAGAAAATACAGAGAAAAATTCAAGAAAAACCTATGAAAATAGGGACAAAAGTTTTTTAAAAAAATCAAAATAAATGTCCTATCTTGTGGTCTCTGGAGTAGAAAAAAAAATCAGTAAAGATCTTGCCACAGGTTGAAAATGACGAAGCCATCATGAAATTGGAGCATAAGTTGGAGAGATGGAGGACCATCAAGAGGATCTTATATGCCTTTCCTTATCTTGGAGATAGATTTAAGGAGCTTTTATTTTCAATAGATATAGATTTGAGGAGGTTGACATTAGGAGGGAAGGATGGAAGGGAGCATTTTTCTTTCAGAGTGAGTTTGGATTATCAAAACAATAATAAATGCTATATTACATCCAGTTGACTTATTAGATAAGTAATTGAAAGATTAAGCTAATTATAAGATTTGTTGCTAATTAATAGAATGATTAAGCATAACGATAGTATAACAAAATTTGTATTTTTTTCTAAGCATTAGAAATTCTAAAAAAATTGGCACCAAAGTTTTTGCACATCAAATATTCTGGCAAGGACATAAAAATGTCCTTGTTTACAATCACTAATTGCGGTAAGGATATATAATGTTTCGATCTAAAAATTATCATATTTGATAAGAATATAAATATCATTATTAAAATTACTATTTTAAGAAAGGATGTGTAAAGTTCTCACCTAAATGCTCAATTTTTGGCATAGACAACTATACAGTCCTTGCAAAAAAGTTGACTCTAAAATATTTGGCAAGGACTTGACTATGCTCTTTTCATATATTTAGGCATGGATTTTTCTTGTTGTTACTATAAAATTCTTGTCAATTCTAAGATTTCTTGTAGTGCTATGTAGATTAAGAAATTACAATACAAATTCTTTTTAAGCTAACAATAGGTTAGTTGTAGTGATTGTGATTGGATTTAAAAGCTTAGCTTGATAAGAATATTTAGATTTAAATAAGAAGAGTGTATGAGGATCTACACAAGCATGTCTTTAATCCATTATAAAAAATATGTTCATTTGTGACCAAAATTTAGTGAGGGAGCACTAATGTCATCACAAAAAATTTATTTACGACAACAAAACTTAATCGTCATTATTAGTCATCAAAATCTTAATACATTTGTGACTATCTTGAAATGCCATCATAAATACTAGATTATTTCGTCACTAATATTATTTTTTAGAGGAAAATATTAGCACCAATTTTGTACCAATTTACTAATAATGAATGAATCTACACCCTTATAAATATATATTATTTGTAACTAGAAGTTACTAAAATATAATTAGTTTGAAAGTATCCTATTTACAAGGCCAATGTTAGTCGTCATTATTAATCATTAAAATCTTAATATATTACTGACTGCATTAAGATTTTAGTACAAACAATATATTTTCTATCAGTAATGTAGTTTAAAGCTTTACTAGTGAGAGAAAAACTTAATCATTACTATTAATTATTAAAATTATACAATATTTATGATTAGAATTAAGATCCATCATAATACTAAATTTTCCATCACTAATATATTTTTTTTTGAGGATAACTTTGGCATCAATTTTGTACCACTTTACTAATGACGAACAAATCCATGTCCTCATAAAAAGTATGCTATTTATAATTGTATGTCACTTAAGGCACAAAATTAATTCTAAAAGTATATTATTTACCAGGCTAAAGTTCATCATCATTATTAATCATTAAAATCTGAGTACATTACTAACTATATTAAGATTTCCTCTCAAATGATATATTTTTCTGTCAATAATATTATTCAAAGCCTTATTAGTGAGGGTAAAAGTCGTTACTATTAATTAACAAAGTTATACCGCATTATGATTAGAATAAAATTTCATCACAAATATTAAATTTTGTCATTAGTATTTTTTTTTATGATAACTTGGATGCTAATTTTGTATCAATTTACTGGTGACGAATAAATGTATGTCCTTATAAAAAGTATGTTATTTATAACTGAACATCGCTAATGACACAAAATTTACTCTGAAAGCATTCTATTTATGAAGACTAAAGTTAGTCTTCATTGTTAATCGTTAAAATCTCATTACCTTACTGACTATATTAAGATCTTCTCATAAATAATTTATTTTCATCAATAATATCATTCAAAGTCTTATTATTAAGGTTTTTTTTTTTGTGAAAAAATATTATAACATTATTTTTGAAGATAAAAATTAGATTTCATTGCTGATTTTTAAAATCTTAATATGTTTGTTACAAAAACAAAATGCCGCAAAACTACAATATGCATATAACTATAGAATTAATATTATAGCATCTAGAAATTTTGGTAATTAATTGGCCAAATTTATTCTTATTTGAATATTTTGGTCAAATTAGTACTGATTTATCTAAATTACTTTTGAAAGATATATACATATCAAATTAGTGACCGATGAACCAGAAGAATTATCAAACTTAATGTGAACTACTTTTTTCTCAATTGAATCAATTGGAGACTGCAATACATGTATACTGCTATGGCAACTAGACATCCAATTACCCCTTTAAGTTTCATTATGCACTCAATATAAGAAGGCAGAATGTAAATGTCGAGTAAGAAAGTTGAATGCCAATAGATATATAGCTCAATGAGACAAGTTGAAGATATATATGAGATAGTAGAGGAGAGCCATTACTAGATATTACAACCATGGTCATGTCATCTATAGCCCCTATATACCATAGCACACTATACTCAAGTTCCACAAATCCCTACAGTAACTTAATCCTAAAAAAAGATGAATATCATTACTAATCATTTTTTTCACAATTAAACTTGCCCCTGCTACCTGAGATAAGTAAGTATGCTTCAGTTTTCATATATGAGATATGAAAGGAAGAGAATAAAGAATGATATCAAATTAATGTGAAATAGTTAAATACTTAGCCGATCTATCGAGTACCTGATATGATCCGATCTGAATGAGATAGATTTTACCTAACTCGATGCGAACCCAGTGGTGGGTATGAGTTCTATAAAAAATATCTAAAGCATGTTCAGATCAAATACAGGTAATGATATGCCCCGACCAAGTCCGATCCGATATAACCTTAATATATATTTCTCTTTTAAATTTATAATATTTTTATATTATTAACATGTATCCAATCTAACCCGATCTAATCCGACCAACTCCTCTTATATATTTGATCCGATCTACATCTCTACTTAATCCGATCCAAGATGGATATAGGATGAATATAGATATGAGATTTTTGCTTATGGGGCGGATATAGATATAGACCGATCTGATCTATACCGGATCTATTACCAACCCTAATGTTAAGGACAATCTAAAATTATTGTATAATTCTCAGTCTAGCAATATTAAATTCAAAAATGGCAACTAAATAGCAAAAACTTAATAATAGATCAGATATAATGCCTCTTTCTTTTCAAGTCATGCTCCTATTCTTGGATCAATAGCAAATTATTTAATAACAATTAAATCAACTTTAATTTTTCATATAGATTGATTGGTCTGCCATATTCAACAGCCCCAATAGAAATGCATGCTTCTATTTTGGAACTAGAAGATAACATTTGAGATTCTAATATTGAAAAAAAATCAATTCTTAGATGTGGTTAAGGAGTTAACAACTTTTTCTTACCTAAATAATCCAAGAGACACAGTGATTAGAAATTACACAAATTAGACCATGAAACATCAAAATTTTTTGAGGGATGGAGGAAGATTTGCATACTCATAAAGTTCTAAATGAGCCACTTCTTATTGGGTGGATTAAAAAATTTAGAATAATTGAAATTAATTAAATAATTTATCTATTTTATGTTAAGTCGGACATGGAATCCTAGTTGTGCTATGATTTGGTTAAAAGGTTTTATAAAATGATATTGAAGAAAGAGAAGAAAAAATCATGATGACAAATTATGCAAATTGAACAATGAAAAGTCCAACTTTTAAGATGATGGATGGAGTTCCCATATTCCAAAGTATTGATAAAGCTAGTATGAAGACAAGATTGTGCTATGATTTGGTTAAGAAGGTTTTCATGAAATGATATTGAAGAAGAAGAAGTATTAGATATGGAGCCCATTTGAATCTTCCAACATATCGCATATCGCTAAAACAAAAATAAGGAGAAAACCATTGTGTAATATTAAAACCATCTATGTCGAACTTTTCATCCCAAGACTTCTATTGGGATTATGACTCCATTAAGAAAAGCATCCATCATATATCTTTTTTGTAAAAACACATGAAAAAAATAGAAAAAACTACACAAAGATTCATGAGATCTCAAATAGGAAAAAAAATACTAAAATTGGATTTCTATCTATGCCAAACTTTCCATCTTACTACTTCCATCTATGTGAGTCATGTGAAAAAGAAAACAGGAAAGAGCCATGTCACCCATCTCCAAAATAAGAAAAATGTGTGAAAAAATTGGACATCGTGAAAAGTATAGCACACCTCACGCATCTTCAAAACAAGAAAAAATCAAGGGAGACGTTGTGAAAAAAATCACGATATTGATTCCCATTAAAAAGGCTTCTATTAGGATTGGGACTCCATCCAAACATCTATCTCCCATCATATGAAAAAAATCAAATGAACTCTTATCATACAATAAAATTGGACAGACTCTAATTGCACAAATCTCCGACTTCATCAGGATTCCTTTATTAAAAATTTTTGTGATCACACCATCCATATCGAGCAGTTTTCTATAAAACTCCTTGCTTCAATACTATTAAGGTTTCCTCCATTATATTTATAGGATTTATCAATCTGGAATCTCTATGATCTTTATTGGTATGAGCCCTAATCTCCTCTCTATTTCATCTCTATGTTTAAATTCTAATGTTTAAGTCATAGTTGATTCCTTAGGGCCTTAAGATTTTCTTAAAATTTGACCCACTATTCTCTAATGATCTTTTATGCAATTTATAAATTTTAGGATCTATAAATTTGCCTTAAGGCCTTTGAAGTAGAAAATATTACACAGATCTTCTCAAAGAGTACTTCTATGATTTAAATACATAAGCCTTACCTAGGGATTGGCAAGGCCTTTCCCATCATGAAGGGTTCTATTAGGATTATATAATAGCCATGATTAGATAGATCTCATGTATCTTTAATTATGTGATACATAGAGTAGCATCTTCGTAATAGTATATAAAATTATTCAATGATGATCATCATATAATATATAAATTATTGTATTGAAAGACTAAGACTCTCTTATTCATGTCCAAACTAGACAGAATATCGATTTTTTAATTGGCTTCCTTTATCTCTTGTTATATTTCTTACTGTATCATGTATTTTCTTTTTTCTTTTGCTTCCATAACATATGGACTTGTTTTAGATAATATTATCTTTTCATTAAGAAAATATAGTAATTTAAATATTCTGACCTCTTATGTATACTAAGTTTAATGAGGCATTTATTTATTTTTAAGAATTCATCTAACAAAATAACCGCACTTTATGTGGATATGGCATCAATTGACAAATCTTGGATTCAACTTTATAATAGATCATGCTTGGGGTATTTAATGGTGTTCAAGGTTTCTTGATTTTGCATTTGAGCATATAAAAGAGGAAGATATGAAAATAAAGTTTCTTGCACTGATTGCAATAACAAATATAGAAAGACTAGGGATGAAGTTGAACAACACATCTAATACGGAGAAATAAGATGCGATTACAATGTTTAATATCACCATAGGGAGCACAGTATCGATGATGATGAGAATGATAGCGATGAAGATGGTATGGATACAGATGACATGCCGGATTTGATATATGATATTTTTCAAATATGATATCTAAGAAAGAAGTAGGTAGGAATGAACCACAAGAGCCTAATGAAGAAGTCAAAAAATTTTAAACTATTAAATAATGTCGAGCAATCGCTATTTGCCAAGTGCAATAAATACTCAAACTTGGCTAATTTGGTCAAGTTAATGCATTTAAAGTGCAAAAAATATTGGACTATTCTTTTAATGAGCTACTAAAGCTATTAAGGGATGCATTTTCAATATGTGAGAAACTATCTACATTAAACGATGGGATAAAGAAGATTGTTAAGGATCTTGGCCCCCACTACGAAAAGATAGATATGTGCAAAAATGATTATAGGATTTATTATAAGGAAGATGCAAAAGTAATACACTATTGGGTTATGGCCTTTCAAGATGGAAGTCAATTACAAAAGGTGGTAAAGAAAAAAAATTATAATATATTTATAATATTTTCCAATTATACAGAGATTATAAAAATTATTTATGTCAAGTAAGATAGTTGTAGAATAAAATGCCACTATGATAAATGTGTCAAGGATGGAGTGTTAAGGCACCCTATCGACTCTAAAGTTTGAAAAATTTTTGGCCAATTAACGAGTCATTTACAACAGATCCTTGCAATGTTAGATTGAGATTAGCTACTGATGACTTCTATCTATTTAAAAGTATGAGTACCAACTACAGCATTTGATCAGTTATCCTGCTTCCATACAATCTTCCACCATAGATGTGTATAAAATGGTCTTATTTATTGATGTCTTTGCTCATCTCAGGACCAAAAGCACCCAATAATGACATTGATGTATTTTTAAAGCTATTGATTGATGAGTTGAAAAACTTGTGAAAAATAAGGCATGCACATTTGATGCTTCGATGAAGATAAACTTTCAGATGAGAGTTGCAATATCATAGATCATTAATAACTTTCTTGCTCATGGTAATATTTCTGATTGAAGTACAAAAGAAAGTCAGCATACTCTTATTGTTATAGCTAAACTTCCTATTTGAAACTAAAGAATGAAAAAAAGCTTTGTAATATGAGACATCGTTGATTTTTGCCATTTGATTGTAGATGGCATAATCAAAAGGCTCAATTTGATGGAAAGAAGGAGAAAAGAGTTGCACCAAAGGGACTAACCAGGGATTTATAAATCAACTTCATCCATTAAATTGCATGACTTTTGACAAGGTAGAAAGAAGTAACAACTTATTGTATTTGGGAAAACTCATAACTAGAAGAAGCATAATATTTTTTTTTGAACTGTGATATTAGAAGATGCTTTATTATCACATAACTTAAATGTGATATATATAAAAAAAAGTATATGTGATTATTTGCTTGGGACTTTAATGAATTTTGATGGTAAATAAAGATTCTCTAATGACTCATTTTAACTTCCTAGGAAGTAACTTCTTAGGAAATTACTTCTAGAGAAGTTATTTCTAAAATAAAATTTTGACATATATATATATATAGTTAATCATGAAAGAGTGATTTATTGTAGAGTAGCTTATGTTTGGTTGAGCATCCATTTTCTTAAAAAAATTATGTAAAATACCTATTATACCCTTATAGATATAAAATCATATCTTTTGCTCTTAAGCTTTATATAAATATAAATATTATATTATATTAATATAAATATAATATTAATTTATTATAATATAATAATAGATCATAATGATTTATTATTTTAATATAATAAATTTATTAATATATATATGATATTATATTAATATAAATATTATATTATATTCATATAAATATTAAGATAATATTAATATAATATATATCATTATTTAGTATTTTATTCTAATCATCCATTGATATTTTATAAAATCTTAATTGTAGATCTTAAAAGGATATTTGATAAAAAAAGTACCATCCATTTTCATCCCATAGAAAGTGCCAAAACCTACTTTCCATATAGATTTTATTTTTATAAAATATGAGAAGTGTCTTCTCATAAAAAAAATTTTTCACTCTCTCTTTTCTTAAAACTCCAACCAAACAAGAGGCCTCCTCTCCACTTCCCATAAACTGCCTTCCCCCCTCCACTTCCTGTGAACCAAATGAGTCTTAAATGCTTGTTTTGATCTTAAATAGATGGGAATAAGACATTCACTTCATCCTAAAGTGGTTAATGAGAAGACTGTATTATTCTCTGCTTGCTATATATTATCAAATGAGGAGAAAAAAATTTATACCAGTGGATAACAAATCTAAAAGTTCCAAAGGGTTACTCTACAAATCTTAGGATGTAAATATCGATGAGCATAAGATTTCTGATATTAGGATTTATGATTGCCATATCTTTCTAAAGAGATTACTCCACTAGTTATGCGTGGCCTATTGTCTAGACATGTGTCTGATCCATTAGTTGAGCTTCATAGCTTTTTTAAGGATTTATGCTCCAAAGTACTTCGGATGGAGGATTTAGATAATATTGAATGCCAAATTGCCTTAACTATTTGTAAATTAGAAAGAACTTTTCCTCCTTTGAAATTATGGTGCACTTCTCTATTCATATAACTTGAGAGACTAAAGTTGCAGGTTCAGTGTAATTTAGGTGGATGTACAAAATTGAAAGGTATCTTGTTATTTATTATTTATATTAATGGAGAGCTTGAACATATGTTAATCAAGTTTAACATAGATTGTCTTCTAATTAGACATTTGCGCAAGTTAAAGGGCTATATTCATAATAATGTAAAGCTAGAAGGATCTATTATAGAAGGGTGTTTAATAGATAAGTATTTAACTTTTTGCTCTCAATACTTGCATGGAGTCGAAAAAGTATTCAATCAACTTGAGAGAAATGATGACAAAGGTGTTGGGAATTATGTTCTAAAATCAATTCTATGACGATTGAGTTCATACTTGTATATGAATTATTGATTATTGAATAAAATTATTCTGATATTTTTCATCATAAAGTGATATCTTTCTTGAACTCTTGCATTGTGATGAAATCTTTAGAACTATGCTAGTGTACGATAAAGAGAGGATTTATCGTATAGTTCTTAAAAATATTCGCGATCAAATGATACGTCATTACAGAATGATGATGTTTATCGAGTGGAGGTCATTGTGTGCCATGTGGGCCGATTAACATTTGAAATGATACTGATTTGAGGCATCCCATGTGGGTGAGAGAGTGGATGCAAATTGGTTGTCATAAGTGATGGCAATTCTATCTCATGTAGGAATCCTTCTTTCATGAGTATGGAACTAATTCAAATCAGATTTGAGTTAGGACTCTTATACTTATTAGGTCATGAGATTTATCTATAAATAGATAGGATCTCTACCTATAGATGTATAGAAATAAATCAGATTGAGAGAAGAGAGAAAGAGAGAGAGGCGTGAGAAGAGAGAGAGGTCCCTTCTTCTCCTTGGCCTCTCTCCTTATTACTGCCCCTTCTCCCTTGGGCGTGGGCTCTCTTTGGGCATCTCACCTGCTGGTGTGAGGTGTCACACTAGTATATCTTCTTCCTCATTTGATTGGGTTGTGAAGCCAATTGGATCGGAGTTCATCTCGCTTTTCTGCAGCATCTGCGGTGTATGCAAAGTAGAGGGTCTACACATTCAGGCCTTCACAAAAGTTTAATTTAGATTAATTAAGATTTGATCTCTGATTCTATTGTTAATCAGATAAAGATTTGATTCTTGTTCATGTAGATTAATAAAAAATTTTAATACAATTCTGGGCCTTTCGAAGAGAAACAGTTTTCCTTCCTTTCAATTGGTATCAGAATAGGTCTGAAATATATGCATGCATAACTGAATTTTTAAGATTAATTACATAAGATATAATTGAAATTTTTGTAAGATATTAAATCTAATTTAAATTATTTATGTAAAATTTTGATCTAATTTGATTGGATTAGATAAGACTAATCAATGATTGATTGAGATTGTTATAAGTTTGT